>LZPO01066459.1:24199-34668 GCA_001675575.1 Neotoma lepida | reverse complement strand
CACACACACACCACTTCACAGTTAGAAAAATGTGCTATTTCAATTCCTTGTTGAACTTTTTCTAGGAAATCAGTCCTTTCCCATCTTTGGAAAAACATTAAACAAAACACAGATTTAGACTATTTTAGCATACTACCACTAACAAGAATGAATTACAACTTAATATTATTGTCTGTTTATTGTTTAAGGCTGTTTAAGCATCCACTGTGGACATGTGTTTGAAGGACATTTTAATTTCCATAATTTCTGAAGGTTATAAAGACAGGACCTCATAAACAGAGAATGACTTTTTTTTTTTGTCTCTCTCTTTCTATTTCTTTTTTGGTGACAACCACTAAACTCCCTCACTCCTGCCTATGACTGATTGCTCTGAGGTGTTCCCTGCCTATGATTGATTGCTCTGAGGTGCTCCCATCGAACACAACCGTACCGAACCGAACGTTTTGCATTAAATGGCTTCACAAGGAATAGTAAATAGGAGAGCACATTTGGGCTCACATGAAAATACAGCATTCTTGTTCAGCTAGCTCTCCAGGTCTGGAAATGAGATTGTCCGTTTTCAACATTGAAGGGAATTGATTTGCCAATTCGATGAAGAAAGTGTTTCCCGNTGGATATAAATAAATGGTTTTCATGTTGTTTTGCTTGCTTGCTTGTTTTCTTTGTGTTCTCATGGCTTAGCATGGATATATTTAAATCATTACAGACATGGATGAATACCCTAGGAGAGACAGTTTAGTTCTTGAACCCACACAACGAAAACCACAGGATATGGTCCCAATTTCTTTTAAAAGATATCCAAAAGGGGGTTGTATTGAAGGTACAGTTTTCAGTTTCTTTATGCCATCAGAAAGAGTAATCTAACACATAGAATTGTTCCTTTTTAAAAAATAAGGGCCTGGAGTCCTGCTGGGTTAAAGTGTTAGCTACTAAGACTGATGACCTGAGTTCAAATCCCTAGGACCCTAGGAAAGAGAGAACTGACCCCTGCAAATTGGCCTCTGGCTTCCACAAGTGCTTGGTGGCACATGACATTCCAAATAAAAATGCAATATTTTTTTTTAAAATAGGGCGGGAGCGATGGCCCAGTTGATAAAGTACTTGATACATAAATGTGGGGGCTTGTACCTCCCATACAAGTATCCCCAGACTCATGGGCAAAAGCCTGCACAGAGGCTTGCACATGTAGTTCCTACTGGGNAGGCAGAGACAGGCAGGTCCCTGGGCTAACTGAACCAAGTCTAACTGATGAACCCAAGTCTCAGAAAACAAACAAATAAAAACTAACACCCCAAGGTGGACAGNGCCCAAAGATGACAAGTGAAGTTCATATACACCTGCTTTACACACAGGACACATACACACACCTGCACATAATCCCTCCACCCCAAGATGATTACTACTTTGTTGTCTGGCATCCCGAGATGTTTTCTTCAGGTAAGTCTCAAGGAACATGTTCCCTGAGCTTCCTCTAAGGAGTTGCAGGCGCCATCATCCGGCAAAGCCACTTAAAAACCCTTCTGTGGTACCAAGGCTCTCACTGACTGTGTAGTGATGGAGGGTCCAGAAGGAGAAGAGAAAGGAGCCGGGGATGTGNTACATGTGCAGAGGCAGGAACAAAGTCCCTAGCTCACCCTCCCCCCCGCGCCGCCCCCCTCCCCAGGGATACATTAAGTAGGGACAGGTGATTGTAACTGGGCTGGGTAAGCTTGAGTGCTTAGTCATTGGAAATGAGAGTTTGTGACAGAGCAGAACGGCAGGGTAGATATTAGTGGAAACCATAACATGGATCTCACCATCATCATCATCGAAGAGGGTGAAGCTTCACCTTGTCAGTGGAAGAGAAAACGTTCCTCTCACTATTTAGAGTTGCTACATCCAATACGGTCAACCATAGCCACAGGTGTTTATAGAGCCCTTGAAATGTCAAGCCCAAGTTGAGGTGTAGTTTTTGTATAAAAACGCACATTGGTTTTCAACATGTGGGTCAGGAAGCAAATGGGCTCACTGACAGCATTTTAAATCCAGTACATATTGAGATGATAACAGTATTTTGGCTATAATGGATTGAATAAGATATATCATTAAAATTAATTCCACGTTCTCCTTTTTAAATGGCAGATGGCTTGCGTTATCTTCTGCGTAGGTGATGCTGGTTTGGACAACAATACAACGTTAAGATNGTAGATGAGTCCTTGGACATGACTCAAAAAGCAAGCAAACCAGATCAACATCCAAAGCTAGAACAACTGGCAGAATCACAATTCAGAGTTCTGGTAAAATAGGGAGTTATATTTACTGTAACAGGACAGTCATGGACAGATGTTAGTAACCCCAAATTTGCTGATGCTGAACTATCTGCAAAGTTCAAAACTGGTAATTATTGGCTCAGGCTAGGAAATGCCCTGATGAGGTTGTTAGCACGCTAAGTTCCTTAACTAAGGTGAAAACAGATTGAGGATAGGGGGAGGGAGGGACAGGGAGGAGAGAGAGGCTCTGACTCCTCATGAACTATTTTCATGTGTTGACAATGTAAGTTAGGTAGACTGTAAGCCTTTTTAATCAGTCAGTGCAGATGCNATANGAGAAAACAGAACTTGAGTGATTTTGGTTGATCCTAAGTAGAAGTTTCCTGACCACAAATTGCTGAATAAGTTTTCAGTCCAACTGTGTTTGCCTCTTAGAGATTTTGTTTGAAAGTAAGTAGAGGGGTTAGATATAGTCAGCCCTCAAGGCAAGAACATGACCTTCTTGGCATGGTTCAGCTGCCTCAGGTCTCACAGCTTCACATGATACATTGCCAATAAGCCCGGTGAGGTTAGACAAAACAAAGAGGTTTCAATTCTGGGAACCATAGAGGAGATGAGAGCTTTCTCTAGTTGTCCTTAGCATCAAAAGGACCACAGAGAGACCAGAAAGAAGACTGGGTGGCTAAGGACAGGGTCCTTGCTATGCAAGCCCCACGACATAAGTTTGATGCCTGGAATAATGCTCTGTGGAGAGACCTAATTCTACAAAGTTCTCTGACCTCTGCCTTTGTGTCCCCAACACACATCGTGCACACGTGTGTCCACATACACTTACTAAAAAATGAAAATAGAAAAAAAGACCATCAGACACTGCTCTGAGAGTGGTCGCCCAACACCAGGCTAGCCTAGCATCCTCTCCTTCCACATAACCAGTTCCCGGGTCTGAAGTAAGAGTCTGCTCCCTCTGGCTCTCAGCTTTAGGCAGCCATGCAGAACAGTAGCTAGCTACAAACCAACCTCTCAATACAAGGAGCCAATCAAAAGCTACTCACTCTCCTGGAATGAACCCCCCTTCTTTTATTTTAAAAATGACCCCGATTATAACACACAGGAACAGTAATGGCCGCAATGGAAAGAAATCCAGGAAATNTTTTTTTTTTCTCAGACAGCGAGAGCTTCTAGTACAGCATCTAAGACAGTTAATATGCAGAGGGCTAAAGATCAAGACCAGAACAGCATCAACAAAACNCGCAAGGGATGCTGCACATTTTACTGTGGGATACTTANAAGGTAATAGTTTTTAATAACATTTTTGGGTGGGTTCAACCTTTCTCCTGTGAGGTGCCCCATCGGTACGCCTCTGGTATGCTTGTGATATCTAACTGTAGAAGTNTTTGTCTTTGTCCCCTCAAACTCTTTTACAGCACATGGTATGCATATTTCAGCATCCAGCCGTATAAACTCAGGACCAACTGTCAGTAGATGGTTGTCTAACCCATGGGGTCGCCATAAAAAAAAAAAAAAGCCTCCTTATTTGGACAAAAGTCCTTGTCTGCATCAGTCTGTCTCTATTTCCTCTCAGAAGAAATTTATTTGGATTATTCNCTGTTTGGGAGACCCAGAGGCTGCAAGTGTGGCAATCGAAAGGCAGAGAAATAAATCCTCAGCAAGTTAAAACACTTAGCTTGTTATTAGAACCATTTCTGGCTTTGTTAGCCTTAAGCAAACTCTCCATCGCCCTCTTGTGGTCAAGCAGTGTGGTGCAGAGGAATGACCACAAAAACCCAGGGAACAAGAAAGTTTGTAATCAAATACAGGTAGAGCATTGATCTCGGAGGGAAGCAGGTGCGAAGCACCACTTTAGGTTGTTTTATATGCATTATCATTTACTTTTACTAGACCTCCTTCATTGTGTCAGGTGTTGCGAGGTGAGGGTAGTGGGGCTTGCTGTATGGAAGTTAGAACAATGAAGTCTATGGCCATAGCTGTTAGANTTTGTAGCCAGTTGAGTTTAATGAGTTTTATAGCCTTAAAAAAGAAATCATGCCCACATTTTAAAGGTTCCTTCATAGCCAAAAATAGGCTGATACTCCAACTGGCTTGGAATTACAGGAACCAACAAAGATGTCTGAATAACTCCCTAATATGGAAGAAAAACCATTAAAAAAAAAAAAAAACTAAGGGCCAGTTCATTTGTTTCTAACAATAGGCAGTATAGAGAAACTTGGAATTTATAAGACAAAGCAAANGGATAGACTGTATCATTCCATGACCTCTAAAACAACAACAACAACAATAATAATAATTTCTAAAATTTGAATTCCAAATTCAATAATCAGTTATGCAATTNGGTGTTTAATTTGATTTTGGACAGTTTCCTGCTAAATAGGCCTGCCCTCCCTCCCCCCACCAAAGCATGCAAACTTGGTATTAAAACAAACTGAGCAGCTAAAAGAGATGTTGGGGGAGCCGAGGCTGCAGAGCCCAGAGCATAACAACCAAACCCTCTCTCCTCNAGNTACCAGCAAATGCACCAGCTCTCCGGTCTTTTTAAATAAAACCACTTCTCNGCCCAGCATGAACCCAAACGCTCTGTGATTCCAAGATGATTTTAGGAACAGATTTATCTTGACTTGGCCTCACGTCCAGCGCTGCAGCAACAGTTGTTTGGTGGATTTTTTTGGACTTTAAATTAACAAAGTCCTTAAAGTAATTTTACTATAAAATTAAACAGCTGTGCCTTCTTCAGCAAAACATGACCGCTCTTATTTTTGTGTGTGCTGTTGTGCGAGCTGAAAATGCTCTTTCTTTTATGTCTTTTCTATTTTAAATTCCAAAATGAATTCTCTAGCTAGCCTTGTTTAGCTTAAAAAATAATAATAATAGAGGAGAGGGGTGGTATTTGCTGGCCTCTGATGCACATCTACTTTTAAACACAGGCGTTTACACACAGGACTCACGCTCAAAGGGCTTTTGTTTAATTCCTATTATGGTAGGAAATATGATATTCTGCCCCTAGTAGAATAACAACCCTGTGTGGAAGATGGACGAGTCTGTGGAGGGAGGTGTCCTCCGCCGATTTTGCAGATGGGAAAACTGAACAGCTTTAAATGCAGGGAAGTAGGGCAATTAAGCGTTCACAGAGGCTCTGATTAAATTTACAATTTGACTTCTGGCCCAGGTCTCGAACCAAAACCATGTGAGGGCTCTCGTTCTTTGAGATCAACAGGAGAACAATTTGAAAACATTCTTTTGGCACTATTAAGCGTTGCTTCAGGCTCCGGGAAGTAGAGGTGGGGGCGGGGNGTGGACACAAGACAGAGCTTNTAGGTGTCATCCCTGGAGACAAAGCTATAGGTTTGGATGACTTGGTCTAGGCTGCCAGTGTTCTAAGATCATTCCGAGGCTTCAAGGGTTCTAGGTTTGAGGGTTCTTGTAGACAGTGTTCTAAAATGCAGAGCCAGAGAGACCTGATAAAGCATATAATGTGGGGAAGCCGTGCTTGGCAGATCAACTGGGCTGAAACCAAAGACCACAGCAAGGAGTTGGTGTATCCAAGGCTGTGACCTGCAGAGTTCTTCTGGGTCATTTACAGAGGGATAGAATTCCACAGCTGAAAGAGCTGGGGAGACAATTCAGTTTGTAGAGTGTTTGCTGAACAAGTGTAAGTACCTGAGTTTAGATCTCCAGAGATCAGCTTAAAAACAGGGCATAGCGGTGACCAGGACCTACCCTAGCTCTTCTCCAGCTGCGTGGGATGGACAGGTGACCTTGTCCACCTCTTTCAGGTTTCTTTTACCTATCACATATTGTCTGTCTCAGCGGACACTTAAAAAGATGATGTCTGCCCTGATCAGCAAGGCATCTTCACAGTAGGTACTTAATAAATGGTTATGGAACACATAACTTTGTATCACGTTTTNAAACCAGTGCCTGGCACTTGATAGGAGCTTCCGTAAATCCTTTACAATGAGATTTAAAATCTGTATTTATGTGTATGTGTGTATGTATTTATGTGGCCAGAAGAAGGCATCAGGCCCTCTGGAGCTGGAGTTACAGGTGATTGTTAGCCAGTCATGGATGCTGGGATTCGAACACAGGTTCTCTGCAAGAGCAATAAGTGCTCTTAAACACCCAACCATCGTTCAGCCCCCAGCACAGCACGTCTTTGTTCAATTGCCCAGATTGCTGATTCCACNGGGGAAAACAGATACCTCTAAAGAGAGGAAAGTCACAGGGTACCCCTGGCAGCTCACCTTTTTGTGCCTACACCACCTTCCCTCAGTCATGACCACCATTCATCGGGGGGGGGGGAACTGTGCACAGCACCCATAGCACCTGCTGGTCTAGGGAGCCTCTAGCCTAGGAAAGACAGGACACTTAAAAGAAAAGGAAATGTTTTGTGTGGGTGATGTCATACTGTGTGGGGCTTTCAAAGGCCTCCATCTCCACAAAGCTGCGTTAAAAAAACACGTTCTGGCAGATGTGAATCTGGGCATACTGATAACGCAGAGATGAAATTGAAATTCCAATAAAGATTTTTTTTTAAAACAACGATCAATAAAACAGGAGACTAATCTGTAGTCAAAAGTTCCCCGTAATGGGATAGTCTAGAAATTTCCCAAATAATGCTTTTATCTTGATTGCAAAATAATCCCCTGTCACAAAAACAAGGCGAATCAAGGTAGAAAACTGTTCGGCGGGAATTAAAATGTCACGCTTTACACGGAATAAAGCATTGCAATCACCAGAGAAACACACATTGCAAATGTGTTAACACAAAATTACATACATCACTTAATTATATAAGCGCACAGCTCCTGAGTAACCCATTAGCTAAACATGTNGNGCTGTGGTTGGATATACACACGCAGTAGTTTTAAGTATAGAAGGGACTGTAACTAAGTTGAGTCTGGCTCTGTAAAGCATGGGACGGCAAACGCTATTAAACCGAGAGGCAATCACANTGAAAAGGAAACATTANCAAACAGCAGACAATTGAGAAGAAAATACAGTGAGCCTGTGTTCTGTCACACACTATTCCCAAACCTTATATAACCATTCATTGTCTGCTTCATCTGGCATCCATCCCAGGTGTGTTCCACGCTATCTTAATTTTATAATAAGAAACTGTTACACCCATTTTATGAAAACACACACACACACACACACACATACACATACACACACACACACACACACACAAACACGAGATGGCAGAACATCTGATTATGTTCACAAGCAAGGGACACTTTCCTGAAATTAAACATAGCTCACTCAGTACTGTCCCCTTTTTCAAAATCCTCCTTGGAGTCAGCTTCTGAAAAAAAGAGGGGGGGCGTGTGTGTGTGTGTGTGTGTGTGTGTGTGTGTGTGTATGTGTGATCTTTTCGTTCATGTGTCTCCCACTGGTGAAGTTGGTAAGATTGCTATTGGCTACCCAAGTCTCACAAGAAAAGCAGGGAGGGGACAGCTCTGAGTGCAGCTGGCTCTCCATTCACTGTGTAGATGAGGCAACTAACTAACTGTACAATCATGAGCAACTTGTCAACTCTCTCTGGGATAAGTTTATCTGTTTACTAAAAGGGAGGCCTTGTTGCGCTATCCTCACAGATTATGATGTAGAAAGAATATGAGTGAAGCAATGCTGGACAGCGTGCCATAGACTCAAGGCTCCAGTGAATGGCAGAGGTCATTACTATCACAGTGATATGCAGAGACACATGGGAAGTAACACGTCCAATTGAGCAGTTTAGAAGCCAAGAGTTGGCTGAAGAGAGAGGTATGGGTGGCCTGGAGACCCCTGATCCCTCAGCAGAGTTTAATACCTTGCAGAGTTCAGGGAGAAGAAAGACACAGTATCATTTGATGTGAANATCAGCATGCCTTTCTGGAAGCCGTGATGTGAGGCTGTCTACAAAATAGGACTTCTAATGACTGGGCTGATAAAAAGTGAGAATGACCACAAGGTAAGCATTGCCTACATAACNCTACGTCAGGGAGGAATCTTCTCCACCTAGAATCACCATGAAGAATTTCTGAGCATGGCAGGAGCCCAATAAACAGACAACATATCTGATAGGCTTGACTAGAGTGAGCAGAGAAGGGAGACAACCTGTTGTCTGCAGCAGTCTAGCCGAGGCAGATCATTCAGGAAGGCTGAGCTTCGGTTAAGGGTCAAAGTTCTCTGGGATCTTTCTCTAGAACATTGCGGTGAGTCAGATCATTAGCTTGTATGTGGCAAAAGAGAAAAACAAAACCAACCTCTTTACAAGTCAAGACAAGTCGCACTGCAGAAAGGAAGGGATTTTATTTCTGCTCCCCAATCTAAGGCCCAACTCTGTAGCTAAGCTCCAGTTTTTGGGGGAATCACTGTCTACCAGCTTGGCAGCCTAGAGCTGACTGTGCTATTACAGCTGGTGATAAAACAACATGGTTAACGCAGTTCTTGGCTTTAAGGCCTTGGTTTTTTCCCTTGATTTTGATTAAGTATTTCCTACTCACCAGGCCTCAGTCCTGATGTCTGGGAAATGACAAGTTCATTGGACATGAAGGAGGACTCATGGATCAAGGATGTCTAGTGGGCTAATTCGTATTTCACAATGAAACACAGAATGTCAGTGGAGAGGCTGGGGAAATGGCGCAGTTGATAAAGTGCTTGCCATACAAACATGAAAACCTGAATGGATTCCCCAGCATTCACGTGAAAGCTGGGTATTGAGGCTCACTTCTGTAACCATGGTGTTGGGCGNTGAAGTGGGTGGAGACAGATCTCCAGAACTAAGGCAGCAAGGTTAAGAGGAAAGCACTTTGGGTCACTCACTTTCTGGCCTACACACACACACACACAGACACAGACACACACACACACACACATACACACACACACACACACACACGCCAATGATAATTGGAAACTATGAGAGTAGTGGCTTTTCTTAAAGTGTGCTATTCTGGGCTCACACTCTTTTAGAATTTTTTTTTTAAAAAATCACACATTTTTTATTGGGGGTGGGCTCACATGCCATGGCACAAATGGAGATCAGATGATAACCTGTGGGAATCAATTCTCTCCTTCTACTAGGTGGGTTCTCAAACTCAAGTCTTCAGGGTTGGTGACAGGCACCCTTCCCCTCCCTCCTCCTCCCTCTTCCTCTTCCTGCTCCTCTTCTGCTCAGTATCTTTGCTCACCTGAGTTTATGGCTGCTGATCNAGACGCGGCTATGAGAGAGAGCCTCCAGATGAGTAGACACTTTCCCACAGGGATGAGGACTCACTGATGAACTTACGTTCTTTTCCTAGGGAGCTCAAGGTTGAAAGATCCTAAACCTAGCTCCCAGAGAAGCTGCCTAATCAATCTCAGGAGATTTCTAGAACACTGCTAGCTCCTTTGTGAGTGACTTTTACCCTTGCTGTGACAAAATACCAGATGAAAGTGTGTTAAGGAAGCAAGGAAGGGTTTATATCCAGTCACAGTTGAAGAGTACAGTCCATCAAGGCTGCAAGAGAGTTAGGCAGTCGGTTGCATTGCATCCTTAGTCAGGAAGCAGAGAGAGATGAATTCTCTNTTTTATACAGTCTAGGACCCCAGCCCATGGAATGATGCACCTGCATTTAGGGCGGGTCATCCCGCCTCAACTAACCCAATCTAGAAAGACCCCCACAGGTATATCATCATGTTATCTTTTAGGCATTTCTTGATCCTGTCAAGGTTGACAGTATTAACTACACAGATATAGCCATTTAGGGATTGCATGGGCAGATTGCTTGAAAGAAGAAGAAAAAAAAATCGGTCAAACGACACACAGGGATCCTTCTGGTAGTNTATATTTTCCTCTTTGCAAGTGTCCAAGATATACCGGACATTTGTGTGGGTCTCTATGGGTGCCAGACCAGATGGCCCCTTGCTTGGCTGCTGGGGGTGGGGGGTTATGCTTTGAAAGTTGTATCAGGAACCCGCTCATCTCTGCTCCAGCTTGAGTCATATTCACTCTTCATTCAATTTTAGACCCTTCGCCTTCTAAATAGACTGCTTGATGGTTGCTAGGCAACTATTGTCGAGTACATGCGAGAGGCATTAATTGTGTGAACATTAAAACAAAACAAACCAGAACGGGGAGAAATTGTTTAAAACTGAGGACCCTACCACACTTCAGATAGGACACTGACTTCTTCGGTTCCTGTCCAGAATAGGGTGGCTACAGACTGATGGCTTCTGTAT
>LZPO01066458.1:99994-129175 GCA_001675575.1 Neotoma lepida | reverse complement strand
GATGCATTTTCCTAGTTGGGGTTCAATGTCTGACCACTCCCAGGCTCTCTGCAGCTCACCATTCCATTATGTCACAATAACCAGGCATGCTTCCTGTCAGTTCCCACTGTCACCACTGGTTCCTTAGCGGTCTCTGGGGGGTAATGTGTCTGCTTCTTTCTCTGGCATCTGTAGATACCATCTTTGCCATCTCTGGGCTCATAGCTGTCATTTCATTTGTATCTCTATCTTCACAGAACTTCCTCTCTGTGTTACTTCTTCCCATGCCTTCCTTTCTTCTAAGGACAGCAATGCAGGATTTAGGGCCCAACTTCAACCCAAGATGATTTTTTAAACCCTAAACTAATAACATCTACAAAAACCCATTTCCAAGTTGAGATGCTACCTGAGGTTCCTTCCATGTTGGCATAGATCTGGGGANATGCAGTGTACCCAGTACAGAAGATAAGCTCAGGGACGAATTTTTCAGGCTTTCGGGGAGGATTTGCTACCCCAAATCTAGCCTGGTGAATGAATGAGTTGATTGGGGTTACTTACAGAACCATGGGGGACTCATAAGCAGTTGCATCACCAAAAAGCCCAGCTTGGCATGGATGATGACTCATGAAAGCCACAGTCCTGCAACTACCAGGATGATTTGCAAGTGGCCTGTGCTGGCCTGAGAGTCTCCCTTCCTCTTATATAACCTTGGGGGAGGGGCCTGGTGACTTTCTGGGCTTCATGGGCTTTGTAAGTCACTTGCACAGGCTGCTGCACCTTCCTGTTGGAGAGATTGTTTCAAATCAAGAAAATGGCTACCCAACAAAAGGACCAGAGGCTCCCAAGAGTATAGGTGGGGCACCAGGGGTAGGAAGGATGAGAGCAAAGGGGTCAGCAGAGGACACGTGCCTGTGGACTTCCAGAAGGAACGTGAGAGACTTTTATGTAGACCTGTTGCTCAGGCAGTCAGAGAGAATTTGAGAAGGGGTGAGTTACATAGAGGGCAGAGGGAATTGCTGGGTGTTTTGAACCACATANGTCATTTTCTAGGCCCTCCAAGCATCACCGAAGTACCACATCCTCACACGGCCGGCAAANGATCTTACCCAGCACCCAGCATGGTGTAGAGCCGATGGCTTTTCAGTTCCCACCAGTGTTTCCNTATGTGGAGTAAACAGAATCAGAAACACATGGTTCTGACTTCTTCCACACAAACAGCAGCAGCCTGGAGGCCTAGCAAGAGCAGCTTCTAAGTTGTGCTTTGAAGCTCTGGGCCAAGCCCAGAGGAAAAAAAGATTCGCCACAAGGAGCAGCCTTCTTGCCTCCTTGGAGCAGTGTCTCCCTATGTCCCAGCCTCCCCGAGTCCCCCTTCCCTCTCCCCTTCACTCCTGGCAGGGTACATGCAGAGAGGGTGATGTAGGTTCTAAAAGAACACATCTGAAACTCGTTTAACGAGCTGTGTGCGGTGCCTGGCTACTGGGCTTCTAGAGAGAGAAGCTGTGGGGAGTGAAAGAAGAGTAAAGATGGAATCCAAAAACCTTAGGAGAAATCGGAGGGGCACCGAGGCCTTACCCCACAGGAATGCATTGCAAGTGATAAGAATGCTGCATACTTTGGGCTCTGATATAACTGGTTCCAGATCCTAAGCCTACTGTAAAACTTGAAAGCTGGAAGCNAGCTATGTNCAATGAGAAGGCCTGGCTCACCATACANAGGACAACACACAGCCATTTCAAACCAGACCCCCAGGGAAAGCACCACAACATATAGGTCATAATGTCACATTAAATAAATGAATCAGAAGAAAGTTCTCAAAAAAAAACCCAACAATTTTTGTATCATTCTTGGTTGCCTGAGAAGATTATCTATTAATTATAATAAAAAATTAAAATACATATGCTCAACTATGTCCCCTCTAGTTTGCAAAAATACATGAGAACAGAAAGTATTGTTGCATGCCTTTCCATAGGTCAGTAATGTTTTGCTTAAATCAGGCTAGTGATTTTTTTTTATTTAGTTTATCAATTAATCTTCTAAGAAAAAAGGCAACAGATGAAATGTTTCCTTTAGCTGGTAAATGATATACTCTTTCATATGACAGAATTAATGAAATTTTTTTCTGTGTCTTTTGAGTTGTATATAGACTGACTGACATCTAGTCAATGTCCTATTAAATTTAATAAGAGTGTATTATTAAATAAGACAATGCTTGTTGTGGGGAAGTAAATCAACAAAATGGAATGGTTTCAGATTTTAAATAATTACATACTGTACACATATATGTAGAAAGATGTTTAAAATGTCTCAAACTATAACAGCACTTGTCGTTGAGAATTAAGTCTCTGTATATGTTTTGATTTCTTTTTTCAGAAAAGTGTAAGGAAGTGGGGGGTGGCTCAGTGGTGGAATATTTGTCTACTTTGTATAAGGCCCTGGTTTTGATCAACATAGCTGTAAAAAATAAAATTGACAAACAGGAGCTTGAGAGATGACTCAGTGGGTAAGGGTACTTCTTACTCTTCCAGAGGACCAGAGTTGAGCTCCCAGCACCCATGTTGGCCAGCTTACAATCACGTGTTGCTCTATGGGATCCAACACACTCTTCTGCCCACTATCCGCAAGGCACTCATATAAACACATGACAAACAAAAATACAAAGGCCTGTAGACATAAACACACATAAGTTGGAATTAAAAGTAGCTGCTGTCGCCATGCACCAATCTGTGGCCAGACTTTCTAAATGTTTTAAGTATGCTTTTCATGAACGCTCACGGTGTCCAATTTTTGTAATTTTCATTACAGATGGGAAACTGGTGAAACTCAGAGATGAGTAGAACAACAAAAATGTAGAAATCTTATCTAACCTAGATCTGAAGGGGAAAAGACAGGCGGTATTGTGACCCAGGGTAAGCACAGGCTGGGGACAGCGTGGGATGGCCGCCCACACAGAGCCAGAGCTGCCAGAGAGTCTGCAGAAGTAAGGGGATCAGATGCCTCCCCAGCCAGAGGCTGCCAGCCAGCCAAACCAGAAGCTGTCCCCAAGTGCCCTCAAATGAAGGAAGGGGCTGGAGGCCAAGGTGGAAGGAAGCTGAAGAAGCAGAATGCCCCTCAGAGTGAATCCAACCCTTCACTTTACACAACAGGTAACCGAGGCCTGGAGAAGGAAAGGACACACAGTAACGGAGTGTGAGCGGGGCACAATGGCTCTCACCAGGCAATGTGCCAGGCAGCCAGGATGCACAGGTGCATAGTGGGCAAGGTGCACAGGTCAGTGCTCACTACCAGTCATTATTCCCCACATAGCACTGCTTACAGGTATACCAAGACTTTGACCTCCAGAGCTTCAGGCCCAGTTCTGCTCACGTTCTCTGAATTCTCTGAGGCCACTGGAGCACAGATTTCTGGCTTGCCCTGCCATCCTGTTGGCTCACAAACTCTCAAAAGTTGTGCTTCAGTCATCCCAACCCCCTGCCTCCTTATTCAGTTCCTCATCCACTTAATCCATATCTGTCCATCCATCTATCCATTCATCCAAACACCCATCCATCCTCATACCTATCCATCCATCCACACATCTGTCCCACAGCCAGCCAGCCAGCCAGCATTAACTTGACCAGTTCATTCATCTTAACTTATATCTTTTTCTTTTTCCTCTTTGAAAATGTTTATTATATTTCTTCACTAGTTTTTGGAGTGAGTCATATACACTGTGGTGCTCTTGTGGAGCTCTTGAAGATAACTGGTGGAAGTCATCTCTCTCTTTCTACCATGTGGGTCCTGGGAACTCTGGTCTTGAACTCTGGTCCTCAGCCTTGGCAGCAAGCTCCCTTACACACTGAGCTATCTCACTAACTCTTCTTTTCTCTTTGCTTCCTCTTTTCTCCTTCCCAGTTCCTCCTGACTTTTTATTCAATACGCAATCAGATGTGGGCCAGACACTTAACTCAAATAACACAAAGAAGGAAGTCCCCAGATAGCATGCAATCTTTGGGGAGAATTGATCGTGTGTGCAGACTAGTTCAGTCCACAGAGGGCGTATGTGCTTCATGTACAACAGCTGTAACTGCTCTTTATATTCTAGTGGGAAGAGCCAAAGAATCCATGGTGGGGAAGGTGAGCGCTCGGGGGCTGCATGAGGTGTCCATGCTGAGGAAATTCTGAATGTGGAAGGCCCAAGCACTTTGAAGATGCCGTTATGATGTGCGGAGACAGTCCCTGGCTGCAGCTCTGCCTTGAATACCGATGCCAAATCTGAGACCCCTCTATCCTTGCACCCTACTGCCACTCACCACTTTGCCCACAGATACTGAACCCTGATTTGTCAGCAATCCTCCAAATTGCTCCCAAATCCCAAGGTATTCATGAGTCCATCACCCAAGGAACATGGATACGGCAAAACCCTTTCCCCTTCTTCTGTCCGTTCTCCCCAGCCCAGCCATCCCTCCCCCACCCTGCCCATCTGCCTCTATCTTTTCCCTATCATCAGCTCCAAACTCCTCAGCATCCCTGTCACCTGGAGAATGGACCCACTTACATCCTGACACCTTCTCCTTCTGCATCAGGCCTCCTTTTCACTGCTCCTCACATGTTTCTGAGCCCCAGCCTCTTGTCATACCCAGNCTCTTCACCAACTGGACTCCCTGTTGCCAATGCTCCCCCCGTCCCACCACATTCTTTCCCCACAGCCTCTATTTAGAACATTCTAAAAGGTCCGACCATGTACTTTTCCTGTTGAGCCCTTTTAAATGCTCTCTCAGAAGGACAGCGCAGGCCTTCACATGGTGACAAGTGTTTAGGAAGAACCTGGCACCTCAGAGTACCCTGTCAGGCTGAAGTCTTTAAAATCCCACAAGCATGCAGAGCTTTGTCTGCCTGAGCTACTAACCTTCCCTTGACATAGAAAGCCATGCTCTCTCCTTCTACCTAAGTAATCCTACCCATAATCCTACCAGTCTACCTCTGACACCACCCTACTCCACTCAGACAGTAAAAGGCCCCCTGATATGCCCATAGTTCTTTGGGCTTGTCTCAACTACAACCATTGTGGACATCGTTGGCATTGACTTTTTGCCCATATGTTAATTTCCTTAGAGGTCAGGACTATGACTACTGGGCCACAAAAATCCAAACTTCTCCCTGTGTCTGGCATACAATAGGTGCTTAATGAGCAAGGACAGAGTCTCTCTCTACAGCAATCAGAGAGCTAGAGGGCAGATAAGGAGCAGGTTCTGGAATGTTCTCTGCCACTGGCTAGCCAGGAAATCTGGAGTTCATGGCTTAATTTCTCTGTATCTCACTTACCTCGTATGTGAAATGGAGCTGGTGTGGGGAAAGCGTTCTGTTCTGTCATGAAGATTAATAAATTCACATGTGCAAGGTGCCTTAAATAGCACCTAGTATGTACAACACGCTTAGTAGATACTGAGTTCTATTGAAACAGGGCAATTGTATTTCTCATCTTCCTCTTCTTCCTCTTCCTCCTCTTCCTCCTCCTCTTCCTAAAGTTACAATCCTCTCATATTCCTTTACCCAGAGACCAAATTCCTGTTCATCCTGCATGACCTACCTATCTAGTGTTTTTCCTCTTTGACACAGAGAATCTCTTGACCTGCCCTAATTCTGTGGTGGCTTGTCCCCNTGCTTATTTTCTGTGCCAGCTCAAGCCTGGCTCTTGNGTGAGCCCACAGGCACCCATGGAACAAAAACGACCCATTTTACCCACACTCCAGTAAGAGGCAGGTAGGGGTGACCNTCTCGGTCACTGAGTAAAGAGAGAGATAGGAAATGGTCGCACTGTTTCAGCNTGGTGACATCCTTGTCTCTCCNNCTGTGGCCTGGAATCTGGATGTAGGGCTGGGAAGCCCTCTCAGATGATGTAGTACCCACAGCCTCAACTCCAGAGAGTGTCATACTCCACAGAGGCAAGAGAAGGAATCCCGTCCTGTTCTTGTCCAAGATTCCCAGACAGTCTTGACAGGAAGACTCTGTACTCGGGGAAGGGCTGTCTGGCTCTCACAACCTCCAGAGTGTGTGAAACCCAGTGCTCCCTCCCGCCAGATAAAAAAAAAATTCATATCTGCATCCAGCTGGCTGCATCGGTGCCAAGGAGAAGTATCACTTATCACAGACCTGCTCTTTGTCCATGCCACATGCTTCCTGTGTTTTGTGAGAGACCCAATAGCTCAGTTGACTTCCCCCAATGACAGCACACACTCTTTTAGACTGTCAAGCCATATCTGGCCCTGCCTGTCCCTCTCCACNTTTACTTCCTGTCCTTGGGAGAGCTGATGATAGATTTAAGGTAATCTGGCCAGGGTACACTCAGAACCAGAGCCCAGATGCTCAGACACCCTTGAGTCATCCTGGTTTTGAAGGGTATGTGGGTAAGAATGTGCTACANTTAGGTGTGCTGTCCTGCAGATGAGGTTTGAGGCTTTCCTGATGGGATCAGACAACTGCAGGTCCTGAGCAAGTGCCCCAACACTTATTTACTGTGGGCACCAACAGTGTGTCTAGAAAAAAAGTCTTGGCAATGCCAGTGAGCATTGTTGGGTAACTAAAGGGATGGATGAGCTAAAAGGTGTGAGTCTCAGCTCCACCTCTGTGGGTAACCAGCTGTCTGACATGGGCTGAACAGTGTCCTCCATAAGACACAGATGCTGAAAGTCCCACCCGCATGACTTAAGTTTCTATTACTGCCATAAAACACCATGGCCATAAGCCACATGAAGAGGAAAGGGATTATGTCATTTTATAGTGTACGGTCCTTCCTGAGAGGAAATGAGGGTAGGAATTTAAGCAGAACCTATGGAGAAATGCTGCTTACTGGCTTGTTCTTCGTGGATTGCTCAGCTTCCTTTCTTATATAACCCAGGACATTTGTCCAGGAATGGCACTGCCCACAATGACCTGGGCCTTTCCACATCCATCATTAACCAAGAAAATGTCCCATAGACTTGTCTATAGGCCAATGTGATATAGATAGGTTCTCAACTGAGGTCCCTACTTCCCAGGTAACCCTAGCTCTTGTTAAGTTAACAGAAAGAAAGAAAGAAAGAAAGAAAGAAAGAAAGAAAGAAAGAAAGAAAGAAAGAAAGAAAGAAAGAAAGAAAGAAAGAAAGAAAGAAAGAAAGCGAGCTAGTCAGCATACCTCACAATTTGAGGATATGGCAGGATCTGGAGACAGGTACTTAAAAGCACAATTTCAGTAAAACGGTATCATAGGGACTGTCCCTAACTCCANTGTGACTCTTAAGACCAGGACACACAGAGAGGAAAGATNCAAGAAGACACAGGAAGAAGATGGTTACCTTCAAGGCAAGGAGAGAGACAGGCCCTGCTGATACCTGGATCATGGACTCAAAGACATCAAGCTATTAGAAAATAAACTTCTGTCATTTGGGCCGATAAAATCCACGGTATTTTCCACAGNTGCCCAGAGAAGCCAATACTCTCTCTGACTCCCCCTGACTTCCTCCATGCCTACAACATGGCAGCCACTCGCCCAAGTTCAGCTCCTCCCTCTACTTTCTGTGGTCAATCTCTGATTTATTCTCTTTTTTTCCCCTGCTCATGAATAGTAGCATGGGTGTCATAGGTGACTTCAGAGCTCATCTGTGGAAGGGCATTTTCTGTGTTCAGGGTGGGTATTAGAACTTATGTTGCTGGGAAGAGCCNTGAACTTGGTTTGGCACAAATGTGACTTTCCTTTCTCTCCTCCTGCCTCTTCTTCTTCCCCTCATTGCTCCTCTCAGCCTTCTTCTTTTTTATTTAATTAACATTTTTTCATTTATTTTACATACCAACCGCAGTTTCCCTTCCCTCCTCTCCTCCCATTCCCTCCCCCGACTCCCATCTACCCCCTCCCCATCCACTCCTCCTCCATCTCCATTCAGAAAGGAGCATCTGCCCACTGTTTCATTCCTCACTTTCCTNCTCCATTTCTCTTTCTCCTCTTTAATATCCTTCTTCTTCCAGTTTTCTAATTCCTCTCAGGTAGATGGTATTTCCCTGAGGAGCAGAGGACTAAAGTCACCTGGATTTTTCCCATCATCCATAGCTCACTGATCACCAATGCCAAGCTCCTCTCTGGGTCCATTTTGGTGTCCATTTCCCTTTGTTCACAGCTGTATGCAGCATCTCTAATGTATGTCCTACAACATGTCCCTACCTTGTAAGATGTGTGCCTCTGACTCCCATGTACACGGTGGTGGTTGCTGGGGACTTGTTCCCAACGCTCTTCCTTCAGTCACTTCTGGGTTAAGCCCTTGCCCNGTGTCCACTGTTCCTAATGTGATTCTGCGCTAGTACCACCCNAAGCTTACTCTCCCCTTTCTCAGGCTGCTNCAGGTCCATTAGCAAAAGNAATACTGCATGAGTTTCCTCTCACTTGATGAATATAGAGTGTGTTCATTTTCTGAGGTTCACTGGATTTCATTGGCCAAGGAAACAAATGAGTTATCTTCCTACCTCACACAGGTGACACTTGAGGCCCTTAACTTCCNNAGGCTGACTCGAGGTCCAACCTCCACATGCTTTTCTACTTGGATCTTCTCTGGATTAGATGANGACAGGGGCTGCTTGGAGACACANCGTGCAGACCTANGGCTCTGTATGNCTTATGAGTTTCCAGTGAACCTCATGACCAAGTCCTTAGGGATGCCTCCTTTTAACCCTGCACTGCCTCTGAGGCAGTCAGTGCCTGGCCTAAGCCCCTAGCCTGAAGCTAAATGTCTCAATGAGGGCTCAATCCACAGTCAGACATCTCAGTGAGGCCCAGTAGAACCATAGAGTGTCATTGACATGGCTCGGGTGTTAGGCTTCTCCTGTCACAAACTGGATTTGGTCTACATCTCTATCTCTCCTTTCATTGTTCCCTAGAACCCCTGGCACCTAGGATGAAGGCAGCATGCCATCCTTTGTCACAGCTGTGCAGCAGCTGCTCACTGCTCCCNAGCCTGGAATGCCAGCNTGCTAGCTGCTGCCAACCCAAACCAACCAGGAGCCAAGATGCAGCATGTGCCCAGCTCTTTCAGCAAGTCTGCAGGACCTCTGAGCCACAAGTGCTTCCTCCTGGGAGTCCAGAGGCCAGAAACTCGGGAGATCGCTGCTCAGAGCCTCCACAATACTCGGAGTTCCAGACCCTCGTGGCTGTCTGAGCCTTGGGCACTGTATTAGTTACTTTTCGTTTGCTGGNATAAAATGCCACAGCCAAGGCAAGTTATAGGAGTTTATTTGGGCTCTCAGTTCCAGAGAAAAGAGTCGGTCGTGGCAGAGGAAGCATGATGGCTGGAGCAGGAGGCTGAGAGCTCACATCTTGAACCACAAACAAGAAGCAGAGAGAGCAAACTCAAAATGGTATGAGTCTTTAAAGTCTCAAAGTCTTCAAATGCCTGAGAGCATAGGCCACATTTCTCTCTGGTACTTGCCTCTGTGAGAGACAGAGGAAATTGATGCCTGCCTTGCCATGAGGAGGGCATGCCCAACCTCAGGAAGTAGCAACACAGGCTGTCACACAGAACTGAGATGCAGAAAGATGGATTTTCCCTTCATTTTAATATTGCTGAAAGATGATAAAGACACACACGTGGGCTTTTTTTTTTCTACCAGAAAAGGTGAAATAACTTTGGCTGGTGTGTGTGTGTACGTGTGTGTGTGTGTGTGTGTGTGTGTGTGTGTGTGTGTGTCCCCACACATGCCATAATGGAAGCCAAAAGTCAACCTCTGGTGTCTATCTCGGTTTTGGGGACAGGGTCTGTGACAGTTAATATCGCCAATTTGACAGGATCTAGAAGGACCCAGCAGACAGCCCTCTAGTCATATCTTCGGGGGACTATCTAGCTTGGGTTAATTGAGGTGGGAAGGCCCACCTTCACTGTGGGAAGCACCATTCCATGGGCTTGAGTCTCAGACTGAATACAAAGGTGAAAGCAAGCTGACTCCCTTCACTGTGATGGGCTGTACCCTGGAGCTGTGAGCCAAAATGAACCCTTTCTTCCTCGAGCTGTCTCTGCTGGGCATCCTGTCACAAAGGTAATTAACATAAGGTCTCTCACTGAGCTGGAGCTCACAACTGAAGCTAGACTGGATGACCAGTGAGCCCCAGGGANCCACCTGTCGTCANCTCCTCCNTGNTGAGATTCAAAATTCANGCCACCGTGACTGGGTTTTCACATAGATTCGGAGCCTTGAACTNGGGTCCTCATGCTTGCATGNCAAGCACTTTGCCAACTGAGCTACCTATTTAGCTCCACTCTTTTCTTATGATGAACATCTATTGAGTGCCTACTGCATGCAAGGCAAGGCCAACCCAACCCATAGAAGCAGAGAGATTCAAAAGGACAGCTGTGTCCCCNATGGCTAACAGCAGCCATCTTGCACCCAGCCTAGATCATTGCAGCTGGAANCCAGACCCCAAGGCACAGAATGAAATATTGGACAAAGACTCAGATGGACCCCAAAGCAGATAGATGTTCCATAAAACCCAACCCCAGCATCCCTAGCTGCAGTCACTAAAGTGATTAGGTGGGCCTCCAGACAGGAAAGTCAAATGTGAAAGTTCATCCCCCCTGTGCATCCCCCACAGAGGCACTGTGGGTACAGGAGATGGGGGTGTGGGCTCCAGCCTGAGAGGCACTAAGATCAGAGGACATGAGAGAGGCAAGCTTCCATCTTGATCTAGCAGAGGGGTCACGGAATGCTGTCAGACATATTCAGAGACTCCAAANGCTTGGAAGCANGGGCCCAAGACCCTGCAGGAGCCGGGAAAGGAGTCTTTCCTGGAGTTTGGACCCCTTTGCATTTGGTTTTTGAAGTGTAGACAAGCTGCATCTGCTGGCCACATGAGAACAAAGTGACATTTCTGTCATCCCATTTCAGTGTCTTCTCCTTGAATTGTCCTTACCAGAACAAATTAGCAGGACTGTAGATTTTACCTGGTGACCAGTGATGAAAGAAACTGGAGATCCCACCTGACACCACAGCCAGCCTCAGGGAAGGGACTCTGAGAGTGACAGGGGATAACCCCAGGTGCCCCAGGCTGGCAACACGAGCTGAGCCCTCTGTGACAAGAACAAAGAAGATGAATAACAACCGTTTGCTCAACCTCTACCAGGTGCTGAGGACCAACTGTGTGTCAGGACCCTGGAGGCAAACGTTATCCTTTGTGTGGTTAAGTAACCTACGTTACTGTACCAAAGCCCTTGCTTTTCTCTGTTTCCTCCCCTTGTGAGTAGTGGAGAGTCCTAGGGTCCCCTATCTGCAGCTAGACTCTAGCAAGTCAACCTCAGCTAAATGACCCAATAGCAGAGAAAGGGAATGAGAAAGACCACGCCCCTGTAGTGGAAGAAGAGTTATCTTGCTCCTGTCAGAATCTAGTTAAACCTGGAGCCCAGAGCTCCCTGCATGGCCTCTCCACTATCCTTTGTGTCCCAGGAAAGGAGGGGGTGCCTAGGCCCAACAGAGCTCAACCCACCCACTGCCACTCAAGGCAGCTACCCAGATCAGCAGGCCACCAATGTGTATGCTGAACAGCCAGCCCAGGCCTGCACAGACCTGGCCCTCTGCCACTTACTTGCAAGCAGTGTGGGCTCCCAACATGTTCATGGGATGAGTAAATGACAGACAAACAGGCTGTGAGCAGATCTGATACAGATGTCAGCCTCGGGGCCTCTGGGTACCTGGTCCCGAGACAGGCTCTGGAATCTTCCATGCATCTGGCTCTGGTCAGGCCAGCCTCACTGACTGGTGGAGGAAGGCTGTGCTCTGACCCTACTCTGGAAGCCCTTCCCCCACCCATTCTTTGGAATTTATTTATTATTTACAGCTGCTCCAGGAGAGCTGCCAGGACACCTCCTGCATGATTACAGCTCCCGCTGGNGCAGAAAGCCTGCCTGAGATAAAGTAGAAGGCAGAGCTTTGAAAGGAACAAGGGGACAGCCAAAAGCAGTCCTTCTATGACCTGCACATGAATGGCAGGCTGGGGTGTGGGGCACAGGAATGCCCTAGGCCAGACTCCCACCTTGAGAGTATTACCAGGACAGGGGACAAGAAGATGGAGAACATTCTGTAGACAGGGATGAAGAAGGGGGCTACTGAGCACGTGCTCTGTGTTAAACTTGCCTACAACCCTCTCTACATACACACACACACATCATCATCATCATCATCATCATCATCATCATCATCATTATCATCATCACTTTCTCAGTGCCAGGAGCCACAGGAAGGAANCAAGAGCACAGAGAACTCATGCGAGTTCTCCAAGGCCACACAGCTGAAAGTGTCAGGGGGCAGGAATTCAACCCAGTTCCCTTCAGGTAGTACTGGATCGTCCATCAGTCACATGGGAATGGTATCAGCTATGATGATAGCCAGAGAATGAGTCCTGA
Organism: Neotoma lepida; assembly: GCA_001675575.1. Classification (NCBI taxonomy): domain Eukaryota; kingdom Metazoa; phylum Chordata; class Mammalia; order Rodentia; family Cricetidae; genus Neotoma; species Neotoma lepida. The sequence goes on along the minus strand of LZPO01066458.1, from coordinate 116,807 downwards.
GTCCCAAGTCCTGAGAAACTGCTAAAAGGTGAGAGGCTCTCTGGGTCTGCCTTGGGGCATTGAAGGTATGGCAAGGCTGTTCACTAGAGAACAAGATGGGGTAAAACCTGAAAGTCAAACATGGTGGACACTGAGGCAGCCATCAGGAACCACATACTAGGAAGAGGCTGTTGGAGAATGTAGTGGAAGTAGAGATTGAAGGAGGCTATGACACCTTCCATTGACTTGGGTCAAAACCCCACTTAGGTCCAGGACTTGGTACCAGAATTTATACTCAGGTAACTGCTCTCTGTTTACACTAAAATGCATGCCAGATATCTATTCTCTGGGCCTCAGTTTCCCCAAAGACAGAGCGTTTCAGTGAGCATTTTTAAAGAAATGGCAGCTGGGAAGTTGATGGAGACATGGGACAGCCAATCACCCNAAGTGGAGGGCACAGAGCTGGCTGTCCCTAGGGATGNGAAGAGGCAGGGCTCATGGGGCACAGGGAGGGAGAAGGGGCCACAGCACTGTGTTCTGTGGGTTCAGCTTGGCGGGCTGGAGATGTGGAATCCTCAGGGGCTGAGGCTGGTCCAGGTGGCCTGGGAAATCTCTTTCTGACTCTGTGCGTGTCAGCAATGAGGGCACTCTGATATGTGGGCCTTGAAGTCGCCCAGCACTCCTGAGTTTGCTCTGCCTGGCCACACAACACAGACGGAGTTGTAAAACGGTCCATGGCATGGGATATGTCCATGCCTGTTGTCTGCCAAATGGCCATAAATGATTCACTGGTCCCCAGCACTTANGGAGAGTCCTTTAATGTCACCTGCCNGCACATTGGCCTTGAGGGTCCCAGCTACAGAAGCAATTGAATAAGTTAATGAGAAGAAAATCATAAGCTATNGAGGTGATTGGCCTCTTGGCTCCACACTCCTGCCCTGCGTTACTTATGTATATGATTTTCTTCANTTCTCAAATATCGGTTAATGTGGATTGATTCCAAAGAACAAAACACCTGAATACTTGTGACTAAGACCATGGGTTGCTGATTCATCTCATGTTTGGTCCAATAAGATCATAAGCTCCCAGGAANCCAGACTTTTCCATCAGTCTCAGCCTTGTTCTTAATACCAAAATGGCTGCTCCAGCTCCAGCCATCACGTTTTCACACCAGAAAGATGAATAGAGAACTCTCTTTTCTTAAGAAAGGAAGTCCCTTTTTGACTTCCTTTTGTGTCTCACTGGCTAGAATTGGGTCAGAGGCCCAATCTGAGTGAATGACTGAATAAATCATCAGAGTTACCTTTGGGGAGCCACATCTGTGGTGATCACAAATGATTTCTGTGGGTACAGCCACTGCTGCTCCAAACAGTCAGCATCCCCTGCTAATGAGCCACCAGGAAGGGAAGGGAAGGGAATGCTAAGTGCACAGAACGGCGTCTTCCCACTAAGCAGGACACGGGCAGGCAGCAGAGAGGGAGATGCCATGGGGACAGGACAGAGGAAAGGTACTCAAGAGCGAAAGAAGAGCCCCTGGCTGACAATACCCAGGAGATGACCCACACTGGCCATAATGACAATCTGAGCACTGCTCTAGTCTCTCTGGGATTCAAGAACAGGAGAATGCGGAGGGGAAGCTGAGGCAGGAGGCTAAACAGTGCCCACGGGGAAATTCTGGGACTTCATGATATACATCTGGATCCTCAGAAGACTCTCTACTCCCTTCTTTTTTTCATGCAAACATGAGGTTTCTTTGACCATGTCTAGAAGGGACCAAGGCCAGGAGCCCCATCCCACCAGGAATAAGAACTATCCAAAGACACTGAAGGTAGGCTAATGGACTGAGGATCCTGGCTGACGAACCAGCTGAGAGAGGAACCGCCACCAGCATCCATGGTCTTGAGGAGCAGTGCAGACCCTGCTGATAGCTCACACCTTCAGGCATGTCAGTGGAAAATTCTTGTCGTTTCTGGATGGAGTAAGAACCTTCTTTGCTTGCAGCTGAGTCAGAGGTGGGAGAGACAGTGAAGAAAGACTAGCCCATGGGAAGAGAGCAGTGAGACAGAAGGGGGCCTTCCCCCACCCCGAGCCCTTGCAAAGCCCCTACACTGTCTCAAGCATCCCCACCTGTAGCCTGCATCCTCCAGCTCTTCCTCCCTCCTGTCTTGAGAACCTGATCCTTCCAGGAACATGGAGGATGCTGGGTGAGAATTCACCTCCCCATGTGGAGTCAATCCTGGGACTTTCCCTTTAAGAGCTGTCAGAGCAGGGAGGCTGGCCAAGCTGGGCTGGAGGTGGGGACAGAGGGAGAAAAAGAGAGAGGGAAAGAAGCAGGAAAAGTTTTTTTTAGAGGAAAATGCAGGGCTAGTCTGTTGGCCTGACGTCAGATGTCGCGTTCATAAACTCCCCCCCGGGGGCTGAAGAAGGCTCTCCGCTGCTCTGATGGGCCAGCCCAGTCCTGGCCCAGCTCCCTGGAGAGACATCTGCATCTTCTGGGCTGAAAGGTAGCTCCTGTGCCGCTGACTTCCAGGCATGAGGTGGCTCCTGCCCTGGACGCTGGCAGCTGTGGCAGTCCTGGTGGCGGGCAACGTCCTGGCCATGGTGAGTCCTGCCTGGAAAGGATCAGTAAGGGGTACCTGATCCCTTCCTGCTTGGTGCTGAGCCCAAGGGACTGGGGGTCAAGACAAGATGGGTTGGAATGGTGGACAGAGAGGGGAGAACGCTGCTGGCATCAGAAGCTGGCGGAGTGGGGGCAGAAGGAGCACCGCTCAAGGGATCCAGCTTGCTTTCCTCTGTTTTCATACAGCAACACTCAACAAAACAGGGGGCTCGGGGATCAGCACCCCAAACTGGCTGTGTGATCTAGGGTGAATCACTCACCCATTCAGAGCAGCAAAAATGAGGGGGTTGTTGGGGGACATCCAGAGCCTGTGAGTTTGAAAACCCCAGGACTCTGAGCATCAGCGCTCCCATGAGGAGAGGTGCTGGGAAACCCCAGGAAAAGCTAGGAAGGAGCGTGCCTGCTTTCAGCAAATTCCTGCTGAGCAAGCAGCGTTTGGGTGTTTTCGAGCTGCACTGGTTGACACCTTGAGCTCCTGTGGCCCTCNGTGGCTTGTCCAGTGAGTAAGTTCCTATCCTGCCATTCCCAGAAGGCATCTGGAGGCTTCTCTCCCACCTGGGTCCAGAGGGAGGAACAGTCGTCTGCACCCTCAAGGGCCGAGGGAAGGAGACACGTGGCAAAGTAGGGAAGCCTGCTGGAGCAGAGCAGGGAGTGGGAGGGGGAGGGGGGGCAAGAGGGCAAGCTGGTAGGGGCAGAGAGATGGGTGGCTGGGCAGAGGGGAGGCAGCCTGGGGCAGCAGGGCGAGCCCCGCTGAGTTTGAGTCCCACATGAGGGCCAAGAACTGGGGGAGTTGCAGGGCTCTTGTTATGGAATTATGCCAAGATTTCTTTGGGGGGCTAACATGCCTATTCATGATTAAGGAGACTTGGAGTCAGGGTTCAGCGACCTTCCTGTGGGTACACAGGCTCAGTCCGTTTCCAGTGAAGCTCAGAACTAGACCTGGCTGGGACTGGGTAAAAGACACCATGAAGTGTTGCATGCAGAGACTGAATCTGTCCAGTTAGTTTGTACCCAAGTCTTCTAGCCTTTGCATGGTGCTTGTTGGTACCAGCACTTAACCTTACCAAAACAAACAAACAGACAAACAGCTCTATTCACAAAGGATAGCCAGAAAAAAGCAGAGGTTTGGAGTCACTTGGGACTTGCCCAGGGTCAGGATGAGTAGGTGACTAGGGTCACAGTCAGACACTGTGGCACTCCTCACCACTCAGTCCTCCCAACATTTCCTACATCTGGAGCCCACGAAGGAAGGAAGGAACTAGGCCCGCCTCTGCCTCAGGACTGGATGTGACTGGGTACAAGCCTGCAGGTGGGTAGGCCTGGGAGGGCTGGGTGTGTGTGGAGAATTGGTGAGAGGACAGTCAGAGCCACGGTGAGGGAACAAGAGCAGAAGCTCATGGTCAGTCCTGCACTGGAGCCTGCTCACTTGCCACTAAAGCTGCCATGGCAGGGGGGGACAGTGGGGGACAGAATCAGAGCTTTTCAGGGGAATCTCAGCAGAGAGAGCCAGAGTCCAGAGAGGATCTCTCTTCAGTAAAAGTTCCCAGGCTACCCAACCCATCCTCTTAGGGAACTCGAGGCCTCTTAGTACAAAGGCCTGGCTTCCCAGCATATCCTCAAAACCCCTCTCCACTGACACAGTACCCTTGACGGTAAAGAGGTGGGCTCTGCCCAGAAGCCAGTGCCTGGCTTTGTGACCAAATTCCACACATGGCATCCTCCAGAACTAATACAGAAAGAAAGTTCAAGTCCAGCAAGGGGCCTGCAGGCCCCATGGAAAGAATGACTCGCATTGGCCATATGGAAGGGAAAGTATGTGGGAAGGGAGAATTGCCAAGGAGACTTTGAGGAAGTGGGCTGAGAGGGAGAGGCTGTCTGATGTGTATGTAGTTCAATGGGCTGTTGGCAGGAGGGGGAGGCCAGCTGGCGAGGGGCCCACCCAAAGTAGGGGAGGCAGAGCTGAACTCAGACGCCAAGCCTGGTAACGTATGGCAGTGTTGTGGTTGACTCTCGGCGTGAGTTTGTTTTAATCTCTTTTCTTTTTCTTGGACAAGTGTTGAGTACCCACCTGCTAAGAAGAAGGGGATTAAAGTATGTGAGCCTCCCCAAGGGCTGTGTCCTCAGTAATACCCACTCATGTGCCATGCCTATGCAGAGAGAGAAGACTTGCCTCAGTACCACCACCATCTATTGATTCTCAGCATCTCTGAAATTCCTGTTATAATAATAAGAAAATGTAACCAAACTCCTTTGTAGATGCAAAAGCTGAAGCTCAGAGAGGGTAGATAAATTGCCCAAGGCCACACAGCTAATAGTCTATGGATATGACATTTGAACGTAGGAGCATCCTTCTTCAATGAAGTCTTACACTGCTCTGAGTCCTTGGCCAGAAATGGAATACATGTGGGCTAGACCCCAAAGGAGCTTACTACAGGTTGGTGAGGCTGGAGGTTGGAGACATCCACACACGTGTTGGAATGAGAGATGAGAGAGGACAAGACAAGGCCTAGGATAAATAGGCTGGGATGCAGTTCTGGAACTGGCTGAATCTTCTCTCCCTGTCGGTGTGTGTGGGATGTTCACACAATTGTGTGTGTGTGTGTGTGTGTGTGTGTGTGTAAAAGAGAGAGATGTGGGCGTGGGAGGGGGAAGAACTTATTGTTTGGGTGGGGAGTACAAACTCATTCTCTATTCCCAGAACCTATTACAGAATCCCAGGGACCTGGGAGGGTGATGAAATCCTCCTTCTAAATGAGAAATCAAGCGGGACCCACAGACAGTCTCCACATACCTAGGCACATTGCAGGGTGTGAGTCAGCAGCCCTACTCACCCCCACCCGCATAATGGAGCCCTGCAGTGCCTTTAAGTCCCTGCCTAGCTCAGTCCCACCACAGGGCTTGTCAGGGAGCTGCAGGAAGGCTGCTGACAGTCAGTTTGCCCTGCTGGGTATGGCATTTGTCCAGGGATGGATCTCAGGAGGGCTACTCCATACCAATCTTGACAGACATGTGCCCCACCTATGGGCTGGGCAGACCTCTGGTCCTTTGCAAGCCCACACAACACACAACACAGCATTTAGTGACAGCTCTATCTACAACTGAACAGGGACCTGTCAAGGCTGCTTGGGGGGTGCAAACACCAACTCTAAAACTATGGTGCCCCACTATCTCCCAGGGACCACAAGACTCTCCCCAAATTGATTCCACTGAGAGCAGGGAAGGAGCCACACCATGACTAGGCTATCACAGCTACAGAAGCCACTCAGGGTTGGGAGGGTGTCTCTAAAGTCTCAGAGTTATGCTTTGGCATGTGAGCTCTTAGGGGCAGCATACTACAGATGCCCCACTCTCCAGCCACAGGAGGATAAGGGGCCCACTCAGTTCTGGCACACCACTTTAGCCTCCATGCACACCAACACATTGGAGCACTGCCCACTGAGAAGGCAGAGTGTGCTGGGGTCCAGAGCCTCACTGCCCTTTGCAGCCCCTGTCACAGCCACTGGGTCCCTGAAGCCCTGCTGAGTGGTCCATTGGATTGCAGACCTCAGTGGAGACAATCTAGGGTAGCCAACTCTCTAATTCCTACCCTGAGTCCTGTTGACAGGGTATGTTTAGACTGTATTTTAGGTTTAACGAAACACACAATTGAAGTCAATTTCACCCGCTTCTGACTCCTTTTGATATAGCTACTAGAAAATTCTGTCTGTGGCTGACAAATGGACACAAAAGTGCAATGTTTGGTGAGGAGGGGTCATTTGGGAGGGTTCTGAGCCGGGCTTGCAAGTTGAATATCTTGGGGGAAAGTGTCCCTAATGTAGCATTGTCCCTTTAAAGGGGAAAGTGTCCCTTTAAACATCCACACAAGATTCCAGGGAGAGTGGGAGGGTAGAGAAGATGGAGAGAAGGCATAGAGAGCAAACACACGAGGCCTGCAGACTCAGCAAACAGTCCCATTGTCCCAACAGCTGTGCTGGATCCCAAGCAAGTGGAGGCCCAGGTTTCAGGCAGGCTTCCAGTCCAGGAGTGCAGGAACTAGGGGGACTGGGCTCACTACCGTACCACGCATGTGCAAAGCAGGACATTGTCTGCTCTCCAGGACTCAGTGCAGACTAAAGCCTGCTAGCCAGGTCTCCAGCCCTGAGAGCGAAGTCAGTGAGCATTCCAGGAGACTGCGCAGGAGAGGAAAACTGGTGGTGTGCTGCTGCTGGTGATGATAGTGATCATGAAGGTAAAGATGAGGATAGAGATGGTAGTGACAACGGTATTGTAATGATGGTGAGGTAGTGATGATACAGGCCGTGGTGACAATAGAAATCTCCATGATGATGATGATGGGGATTACAGTGTTGGTAGTAATTATGGTGATGGTGGTGATAATAGAGATGGTGGTGATAATGGTGTCAGTAATACTGAGGATGCTTGTAGGGTTGTGTATGTCTCAAAGAACTGAGTCAGGGGCAACAGCTCCTCCATTTTGACTGTAGGGCTCACAGCCCATCCACTTGCTTGTTCTGTTGGGAAGCAGGGGCATCTGCATGGGGTCTGCGTTAGATGGTTAAGAAAACAAGGCACCTGCCTGGAAGATAGTTTCCTGATAACTCAAGCTTGCTTTGGACTTTAAAACAATGGATAACATAAACTATTCTCTGCTCCCACGCTGACATCCTGACAGTCATCAGTCAGTGCTCCCCTTCCCCATCCCCCTCCTCTACCTTCTTCTCCATCTCCTCTTCCTCCTCCTCCTCTTTTCCATACACTAAGAAGAGAAGGAGGCTGGAGGGAGGAGGAAGGGAGAAGAGGGAGAAACAGGGCCTCTGAAAGGGGATAATGGACATTCCAGGGATGCGATTTGATCTTGGCCCGCCCACCAGTCTGGGAACTGGAGGCAAGACCAGGCAAGGTTTCCACTGTTGAAGATCTGCTGGGGGTAGGGGGTGGGGAGGGCAGAAGCCAGGTTCTAAGGGCTCCTCCAGGGACTCTGCCTCCAGTCTGTGAAGGAAGAGAAGGAAAGCGGGCTGTGAGCCTCCCCAGGACTAGAGAGGTCTGAGGGGGTCGAAGGACAGAAGAAGATTTAAGAAAGCTAAACCTTAACCCTGTCCTTAGTAGAATGGTAGACTCCTGAATAGCTGGGCAACACTAGGCACACCACTTCCTTCCCTATGTTCATTTTGTCCTCTTGAAATCGAGAAGAGGTTGGACTTGACTCTTAACTTGCTTCCTGCGGAAGCTGCCTAAAATCTACATGTTCACTCTGGTGTCGAGCCACGCCACCAGTGAACAAGCTGCAGGACTCGCTCTGGCTAATTGCGGGGGTGGGGGGGGGGAATGTTACTGCCTTCCTGCAGAGAGCTGCTAATCTTGCTGCCCAAACCAATGTGTCCTTGTTCAGAGATGTCCTATTGGTCGTGTTCCTCTCTCCAGGTCCCAGGGCTGTTTCTCCAGTCCTAGTGTTCTTTGCAAATCCACATCTGTTCTGACCAGAGCTAACTCAGCCTGATCTTGGGGGTCCCACCCTCTTGATGGGCACAGCAGAGCCCTTAACCAGCTCTCCTTGCCCATACATGTTTTTCAGACTCACCCTTCATGCCTATCTTGCTCGTTTTAAAACTATTTCCTGAGTCATTTTCCCATTCTCCATTCTGCGTACATACCGTGCTTGTTTTTTCATCCCAGCCTTGTCCATTCTATGCCATCAGTGGTACCTACTTGGGACACCTCCAAGAAACCTTTCTCATGTCTCCCAAGTAGAGCTACAGACATCCCAATAGATCTTATCCTTGTCAACTGGAAATGCACTGGCCTCACTCTGTGGAAGATCTTTGCTCATACCCTGCACTACTACAAAGCCTATAACACCTCTTAATTTTTGAGCCACCTGGGCTCCTTAACCCTGGGCCTTTGCACATGCTATGCTCTCCACAGGCCTGGCTCATGCTAAATTCCTTCCTGAACTTTCGTGCTGCCTACCGGTCTGTCAATGGCTATTCTAGTATACTGTAGGTCTTCAGGGCAGGCTTTGCTTTGACTTAGAAAGCCAGGCCAGGCCTGGTGGGGGCTAGGCAGATTGTATGTGGGGAGGATGGACAGAAAGGGGTGACCAAGGATCTTTCTAAAGTGGAGATGACCTGCTGGGGAGGGGCATGGAATGTTGAATGAAGACCTGACCCAGTAGCTAAGAGGCCCAGGCAACAATCAGTGGCTTCTAGACTTAGTACCAAATCAAGAGTCTTGAATTCAGAGATCCACCTGCATCTGCCTCCTGAGTGCTGGGATTAAAGGTGTATGCCACAACTGCCCACCTTTATTGTGATTTTTCTTAAAACTGCAGAAAGAAACCACCTCTGGTCTCTGCATAGAAGCCCTGAGCTGTAGCCAGGTTGTGACTACCTCACCCCTCCTTGGGTCTTTTTTGCACTCTTGTCTTCTCTGAATGAAGGGACTAGAGCTTGAAGTGAACATGTATCATTGTACCTGAAGGTCCATAGAGGCTCTAAGTACATTGTCCTTTGAGATAAAGTACTGATACACATCCTAAGCTAGCCTAGAACATTCCAGGCTAGCCTAGAACTCATGATCCTTCTCTCTCTGCCTCTCAAGGGCTAGGTTCACACACTCTTCACCGTTCCTTGCCTCTGTGTATCTTTGAAGAATGAATGAATGAGTGATCATAGTTTGGAAACATCTTTATCTCTTGCCCTCTTTATCTGCTCCACACAAAACTGCCTTGTCCTGCCAGAGACTCCCAAAATGCAGTGTTTAAAACTGATGAGAAGAAAATTACGAAGTCTTCCATGTTCCTTGTCCTGATCCCTAGGCAGCTGGAGTGTGAACACTTGGGGCAACTTCGCTCCTTGAAAACCCTCTTGAATGTGCAACCTGGGGGTCCAAGGCTGTGCTGGAGGCAGGGGGAGGGGGGTGGAGGGCGCTCCACTCATGCCTGGCCCAGGCCTGAAAGACTTAGAGAACCAAGATCCTCCCAGACAATGGTCTTGGGAACCAGATGTCCAGAAGCTCACAGGAAGCACTGGAAAAGTGGCACCATCCAAAGGACCAAAAATATAGCAACAAGACAGTGGGATCCACAGGTTCCTGCAGTGCATGCCACAGCCTGGGCCCAGGCCCACCCTGTCTCTCACCTCCCCCAGAGTCTCTCTTTTCAGCCTCTGCTTCTAAAGGAGGGAGATTCCCCCCAGATCCCTGGTCATTATTGGTGTGCTCTATCATTCTTGCCTCGACATTGACCCCTGGTGGAACATCTAGGCATAGCACCCCAAAGGCTTCAGCCAGGCTCTCCGTTCTCCCCTGCATTGCCCAAGTGTACCCTGGAACCTGTGGGCACTCAGGAGGTTTCCCCTTGCTGGACCAACGGATACACCCGTTCTCTCCTCTTCTGGGGCCCTTTGGAACCAAGGATCGTTCCTGTTGCGTTACAATCCTGCCGTGGTTCATGCTTTGTCCCTCCAGGCTCCAGGTGCTCAGTAGAGGCTTCGTGCCTAAGTGTGGTGGGATGGTGGAAAAACAAATGAATGGACATGGGTGGATGAGGGTGTGGTGCAATGGCAAATTGCACATCCATTGGTCGAGCAAGGGGAAACCTCCTGAGTGTCCACAGGTTCCAGGGCACAGTTGGGCAATGCTCAGAGAATAGCAGGCGGGGAATGCCGAAAGCCTAGCTGAAGCCTTTGGGATGCTGTGCCTAGATGTTCCACCAGGGGTCAACTAGCAATGACAAATGAACGCTCTGGGGGGGACACCAGGGTCAGACAAGACTCACAGGCAGTGTTTCTTCTATTGGAGATGGGGGTGACACTTCTCATCAGGACTGATGAAGGGCCCTGCTACCACCACCCTTTTACAAATAAGGAGGCGAGTTCAGATAAGATGACAGTCCCCAGTGCCCAGCCCTGGCAGTGGTGAGGATGGGAGGCTGTCACATGAGATCCCTTCATTTCCCTGTGTCATCTCACCACTGGCATAGGAAAAGAGAGACAGACATCACTGGGTCCCCTGTAGGGTCCTTTCCACCCAGACAGGGTCCCATTTTCTGATCCCATGTCTCTATTGGGCACCTTTATAAAAATGGAGTAATCCCGTTGTGTGAAGCCCAGAGGATTGACTTAGTTTCTGGGTCCATCTAGAGTGATGGACCGTGCTGCCCCACCCCTAGCCACTGCTCACCTGTAAACAACATATCACAAATGCATATGCAGGCTTTCCCACGGTGCTGGACTTTCCCTCTCAACTCCAATCAGTTTAGGCATTCCTGTGCATATGACAGCAGAGATTTTTACCCTGCCTACCCACTGTCGGCTTTGTCCAGAAGTGTGGGACTCTTAGGGACACTGCCACCAAGCTATTTTCAGGCACTTTAACAAACTCTCAAGAGCTATGATGAATTTCTATCCATCCCTTAACAGCATTTTGTCCTGTGAAAAAAGGTGAAAGAATGGTGTATGCCCAATGTATGTATGGTGTAGCTATACTAGTAGCTCTGTGTAGGACACTTTGAGGCACTTTATAGTATGCATAAAGTATAGGCTTCACAGGAACCAAACGTTAAAGCAGAAAGATGACCTGAGGCTCTGCCTTGTCCCTAGCCCTCACCTATTGTTCTCAAACCATTGTTCCTATCATCTTAAGAATCACAAGGACTACAGGCCAACTCAAGCTCTAGGCCTGTCTAGGAGAATCCAGAGAGTTCAATTGGGATCATGGCATCTGTGTTGGTGGTGGCTGCATTCAGAGCTATCCAGAACAGCCTTGATTCCCATCTCCTCTCTAGCAGCCTAAGTTTGGGTCTCTGGATACAGTGATGGGTCATCAGTGTACTCTGGCTGGGCAAGATTCTGGTGGGCAAGAAAGTCTAGAAAGTTCTGTTGGTCTTTGCTTCTGCTTAAGAGCCCTGAGCAGGGAGTAGAGAGGGTCTCGGAGTGGAGAGGGCAGGTAGGCCTGCAGCCATGGAGCTGGGCAGGCCAGCTATGACTGAGCATGTACTGTGCATTTGGTCTGGAGGCATCTCAGGCATGCCACTTTCTCCTTGTCTTCCCATTAACACAGTAGCATCTGCAGGGCCTGGTGCCAGAGGCACATCGTAAAAGGAGTTTTATGTGAGCAACTTCAATTTGGAAAGACCAAGCCTTTTTTTATTTTTTCTCTTTTCCTGTCTCTGTCCTTCTTCGCCAGCACTCTCCTTACTTGATGATTTACTTTCCCTTCTGCCTTAAGAGTAACACGGGGTCCCAGGGCATTGTGTCTGCACAGATGCATCTGCCTACTTTCAGGGTAGGCACATTGACCCTATAATGTGTAAGAGGATGACAGTCAGGGCTCTCTGGGGAGAGGACAGTGCTCATGCTCAGAAAAGCAGGGACAGAAACCCAAGAAAAATAAGAGTGCAGGAAGAGGGTCTTACGGGTCCAGGACAGTATTCCCCAAAAGGAGGGTACCTTTGCAGATCCTATGGCACCTTAAGGAGCACAAAGGGCTGCTCCTCCCTTTGGGTCACCAGGAGATTCTCCCCATCCTCCCATGTCACCCAGGGCCATGCTTCCAGACCATGTGAGGCTAAGCTTTGCAAGCTATCGGGCTTGCCTGAATGGCCGTTGCTTCCACAGTTTTGACGATGGGCTTGCTGATTGTATTCTGAGTACACGGCTCACAAGTCCAGCTCTCTTTGGCCACCAAAAGCCCCAGGAGCACAGTCCTCCTGGTGCGTTTATTGCAAGGGCAGATGAGTTAATTGCTTAAAAGCTTCAGGGAAGGGGCTGGAGAGCTGGCTCTGCAGTTATGAGCACTTGGTCCTCTTCCAGAGGACCAGAGTTTGGTTCCCAGAATCCATGTCCACCAGCTCACAATCCCCTATGACTCCAGCTCCAGGAGATCTGATATCCTCTTCTGGTCTCCATGGACACCTACACATGAATGGCATACACACAGATACAAATACACACAGAGATACAGACAGACATACACACTAATAATAATAATAATAATAATAATAATAATAATAATAATAATAATAAACTTTTTTTCCTAAAGCTTTGGGCAGAGAGCAACTTGGTCCCATCCCTGACTCCCTAGGTGACCTTCTACAGACCAATTGTCAGGTCACTAAGGCTCTCTGAGGGCCCAGTTCCTCACTACTCTAAGGAAAATCAGTGGGCCCACTTTGTAATATGGTAGACAATTTATGAGCTAGCATTGTGCACAATGCTACAAGAAGCACTCCATAAATATCAGCTGTAGAGACCTCAAAGATTTGTGTGTTTATTCACACCACAAAACAGGAGAATGGTGGGTGAACCTCGGGTTCAAAGTTCAGCTGAGGAAACATACATTAACTCATCTTTTCTGCTGACAGGGGCATATTGACACTTACCATATGTCCAGCTCTGTGAGGTCTGATCTCTGCCCCTCGTAATTGCCAGATCTTAATTATTTTTTAATTTTGGTTGTGAGCCTAGCCTTTAATGGCTGAGCCACCTCTCCAGCCCATTCTTTTTAAATTTTCTCCTTATTTTTATTTAGTATCAGTTTGTGCATGTGTGGAGGCCAGAAGACAGCTTTCAGGAGTCGGTCATATCTCCTTCCACCTTGCTAACACAGAAAGACCCTTTCTGTTTCTACTACATTACACATTTTGGACTAGCTAGTCCATAGACTTCAGGGAAATCCTCCTCTCTCCACCACCTGCCTCACTATAGGAGTTCTGGGACTCCACCGCATCTGTCTTTCATACATGAATTCCACGGGTCGAGCTCAGGTCATCAGATTTTTACTGGCTAAGGCATTTCACCAGCTCCCAGGGGCTTCTTTGCTGCCTCCCCAGATGGTATCCTGGATGTCTTTCAGCTAGTTTCTTCCATCAAGAAATTCTCCCTTCATGCACTGTAGTGGAAAAAATGCTAAATCCAATAGACCTGAGTTCTAATCAATGTTCTGAGATATCTAGGTGTCCTAGTCATCTAACTGATCTACAAAATACAAATAATATACTTGTCAGCATGGGGGAAATGAGGTAGTCTGAGTGACAGAGGGCCCATTGGATGCTGGTCTCAAGTGTCCTCAGTGTGGTGGCTCTCAGGGGGCAGACTGAACAGCTGGGGGCGATAGCATAAAGCTGTTCCCTCAAGGACAAGTAAGAATGCCACTTGCAGAGGAGAAAACTCGGCCTCAGCTAAAGATCCCTCAGGCCACAGGAATGATGACAAGCAAAGGCCTGGCACAATGGCTCGCTGTGTTTTGCTCCAAGCCCACATCTGCCTCAAGCATCTCCTGCTAAAATCTCTCAGTGAGTGAGGCATTCAGGATTATTCTTGGCCAATGCACTCAGTGGACATCAACAGCCATCCAGCCTCTGCCTCGTCATACCCACCCTGACTTATACACATGCTCCTGCACTAGGGACACTGCAGGCCACCAACTCAGTATTCTGTGCCGACTGTTTCATGTACTTCAGTCCCCGGCCCTCCTTCCTTATGCTGGGTCCATTTTTGCTCTCTCATCATGGTTTGATGGTTTCTATAGTCTTGCCACTCCTTGAAGAAGTTGGCCCCACCTTGTACACTTCCACGTTCCTTCTCTCTGCTCCTGAAGTCGGGTGTGCTGGTTTGCTTCCCCCACTTCAGCACCCAGCCTGGCACCCAGTACAAAGTCAAAGCTAGAGTTGTGTTGAGTCAACAAATGAAATGCGTGAATGAATGTCACTACAGCTATGGATCACCTTATCACAATTATCGTGTACACATCACCCCTGGGTATGTGTTAGTGAGGGGAGGGACTCTGTGCAGTGCTTCCTCCAAGCCCATCACAGAGCCTAGCACACAGTAGGTGTTCGGTAAGAATGAGTGGATTCATTAGCCAAAGAGCCGGTGCGTATTTCTGTCTGAACTGCCTGTCTTCAGAGAGAAGTCCCCTGACAGTCATCTGTGTGTCCCCATATGTAACAGAGGGATGATCAGTGGAAGTCTGAACTAACTGCTAGCCTTACACCCCAGATAATCCCAGAGTGGCCTGGGATGGTGGTGTGCTTCTTGCTTGGGGTAGCTGGAAGCCTTGCCCCCACTAGATGGCACCAACAGCCAAGGCCTTGTCTAAAATAGGTTTTTGCCTGTCCAGACACTGCCCAGTGCGTCTCATAAGTCTGAGAAGGCCTTCCTACTTTCCCTATCCAGATGCTTGGGGGGCTCCAGGCAGGTACCTAGAAAGAAGACTACCATATGAGATTGCTTACTCGAGATGGAGGGGGCGGATGGTGACCCCATAGAGCCTGTACACCAACTTACAGCCTGTTCCATTGAGCTGGGGAGGCATTGGGAGGTGTGCTCTAAGTGTCTCTTATATGCTAAGCCCCCATATTTCTACACTCACTTGACCTTCGACATCATAACAGCCCTCAAAGTGGCATCCTTATACCCAGTTACAGGCTTCAGGAGGCCAGGGATATGTGTCCAAACCCACCTGGAAATACCCCTAGCTAACCCTCTCGGACTCCGTGTTCTCTTCTTGATTCCCAAACTTAATGCAGAGAGGAAAGATTCATTCAGAGCATGATGTTATGAATATCAGGTGACCCCACAGCCCTTTCAACCAGAACTCCACCCTCACACCTAGGGAGCCCCACTATGCACATTGTGTTACATTCAGACAGAGAGAGAAACAAAACCCTAACAGAGAAGTCACTGTGTCTATCCCCAACAAGGCAGTTAGTCACTCCATACACACTGCAAGCATCTAGTAACTGAGGGTTCAGAGTGTCACAGTAGGTCATAGGGAGCAGGGACTTTTATCTCAGCCACAGAGAAGTACACTGAAGATGCCTTGAGGCAGGAAAAGGATGCACTAGGCTGGGCCCTAAATTAAGCCTGGAAGTGATGTGACTGGGCCTTAATTTGAGGCTACAGGTGGGCTACAGGCCTACTATGAACACCTTGCTGGCCTGTGGTGCCTTCTTTTCTTTACATCAATATCTGTGCACTTGTGATGTTCCGGGTCCTGAACCTGCAGGTCAGACTAATGCAACAGCTCATCTCTGGTCCTCTTCAGTCAACGCTATTCCTGTCCCAAGTTCCAGAGAGCTTCTTTGCACTTTCCCCAGCAACCATAATCTTATGCTTTGATCCATAACTCTTAATGCTTGTCTTTCCTAAACGTTGCATGAGCTTCAAATATGGGGCCTACTAAACTTTATCTTCAAGTGTCTAAAACAGAGAAGGCTACATGCTAGCTCAGCAAAGATCTATTAAATGGCTGGAACAGCCCAGAAATAACTACAGGGTGCAAGTGATTCTCTTCCCTCCTTCGGGCCTCAGTCTCTTCTAGTACAAGGCAAGGAACCCAGATGGGGCCTAGGTGGGCAGGTGAGTAGATTACAGAGATGCAAGCATCTTGAAGGTCTTGTACTTGNACACCAGGGTCCTTCCACCTGCCTGCTCTCCAGGGCAAGACACACTGGGGCCTCAGTTTCCCTTTCCAGCTGGCCCATTCTTCTCTTTCCCACATTTTCCAGAGGGAAGATGAACTTGTGGGCTGGAGGATGAGATGGGGCTGTTGGGGAGGAGTGCAGGTGGAAGAAATAAGGAGTTTGTTCTGAATGAAAAAATGAAGACTCCTTTCCATCTGCTTTACTTGAGTCACAGAGCCCAGCTCTCTCTCCTAAGGGTCAGGGAAGACACAGCTGCAAAGAGCTGAGGTCAGAAATCTGCTGCTGCAGCTAGATGGCCCTGCCTACTAAGGCTCAAGTGTTAACTACAGTGAAGAGTTAGCCTGCTGAACTTGGAGTCAGAGAGGAGCCATGTTGGGGCTGGAGAGATAGCTCAGTCAGTAAAGAGCTCACCGCACACTGGGAGGATCTCATTTGNNTCTGTAGAACACATGNGAAAAGCCAGGTATGGTGTAATCCCAACACCAGGGAGATAGGAACAGGCAGAACCCTAAGGTTGACTGGCAGCCACCGTAGCTAAAGCAGCAAGTTCCAGGCCGGTGAGAGACCCGTCTCAAAAAACAAGGTGTGCAACACCTGAGGAAAACAGCTGAGGATGTCCTCTGGCCTACACACACACACACACACACACACACACACACACACAGGTCAACACACATGCACATACATGCAAAGGCATACATACACACACCCATGCATACATGAACACCAACACACATGCACATATGTACACACACACACACACACACACACACACACACACACACACACAC
>LZPO01066458.1:86036-96531 GCA_001675575.1 Neotoma lepida | reverse complement strand
AGATGCAACAAAGAAAGAGAATTACAGACCAATCTCCCTCATGAACATCGATGCAAAAATACTCAATAAAATATTAGCAAACCGAATCCAAGAACACATCAAAAAAATTATGCCTGCTGTTTCTAACTGCCTTTGTTTTTCTTTGATTTGGGTATGTATAGCATCCTTGTGTTTGGAGGAAGGCTGTTGCTTATTCTTCATGTGGTCCATCCTGCTTCCCCTGTCCTTGCTACTGTTCCTAGAGACCATGTTTCTGAGACTTCATTACTTCCTGCTTCTGTCTGGACTCTTGTGTCCTTAGTCTGAATTCTCTGAGCATCACTTGCCAAATCATGAGCCAGCGTGCTGATGAACTATAACCTGTCAAGTGAAACATTCCNCAAAGTCTCATAAATACAGGAACTCTTCTCCCACTGGTTCTGAATCAAGACTCCTCCATAGCTCTAAGTCCACATCTTCCCCACTGTCTGTTCATATACAGTCCAGTCTCTCATCCTACCCGACACCTTAGATTCCTGTGATACAGTCCAGTCTCTCATCCTACCCGACACCTTAGATTCCTGTGGGTGTGGTTGATGAGGATTGTGTACACAACCCAAGTCAATAAACACCATCTGAGCTTCCTGGTTCCTTTGTGGCTCTTTTCTTTGTCTTCTCTTGTCTTTTTCCATTCATTTACATTGATATCTTTGGCTTTTCAAGTAAATGCCCTGCTACCCCCATCTTTCTTGTTTTTCTCCTCTTGCTGCAATTTGTTGTTAATGCCACAAAACATGTTCAAAGAAGACTTGCACCATAACCTGCACATAATCACCCGATGCATTGATTACAAATGTGTTTCCTGAGCATCAGCCCAGGCCTGTTTAAANAAACCCTTGAATCACAGGTGATCTCTGCTTGCTGGTACTCAANACTGACATTAGAAATAGTCATCTACCTTTTTCCATAACCCAGGGAGACTTGGCCANCCTCCCTGTGCTGGAATCACCCATGAGACCAGGCCTACTGAACCAGCTAATAATTCCTCTCCTGGCTAACAGCTATCTTTAAGGTCATTTGAAAGATAATTCAGTTCACTGTGATTATACTAATCTCCAAAACCATAATAGGATCTTACACGCCGGCCCTTGCCCCCATATAGACATTGTCTCATGGACCCAGAGGCTGTCCTCCCTGCTTACCACCCCAGCCCCACCGCACNCTCACAGCTTCCACTGTGAGGTTGCAGGTCTCACCCCCAACCACTACAGTCTCTTAGCTCCCTGCCATCAGGAACTTTGATGTAGTTCCCTTCCATTTATTTGGAAAAGTAAATAAACNCCCTGACCTAAGGTAGGATTCAATAGGTTTTTGCATTTCCTATGACTTCCCTGGCCATGTGGATTTGCAGACATTNAAATAAATACAGTTAACCAGGAGTTACAGGGACTTAAAATGTTCCAGCTCATTGTTGAGTTTGTAAAGAAGCCTCCATGGAGCATTGTCATTTCCAACTCCAACATTTAACNCTTTCATCCAGGTACATTCTTACCCACAAGCCCTACCACAAGCACTGATACAAATGCACATCAGGTGCATTCTGTACACACATGCACATGCACACATGCACACATGCACACACACATATGCACATATATTTCGTATGAAAACATGTGCACATATATACACAATTCACTAGTGTCCTTCAAGCATTTCCCCAGAAATATGACATAATGTCAGAATTCATGAGGCCCAAATACAAGAAGCAAGGCAGGGCCTGAAAGTGCAGAGAGGGTGAGAAAAGACAAAAGTGAGCCTCTCAAACAGACAGCCCGTCAGCACATGGTCAGCTTAGCTAAAGGATGGCCCCAGGACAGGCTAAACCTGTCTGGAGATTTGCAGAGAATTAGGCCAAGACAAGTCAAGCACAAAACAAGCAATCAGAATACTCCACACAGGACTCAGGGGGCTCAGAAGAGCCCTCGGCATGCTGGTAAATGCCAGCTTTGGCTATCAGTGGTCACTTTCCTGGGCCACTGAGGCCAGGAAAAACAATGAGTCTAGTCTTGCCTAGTCTGCTCAGCTGTGAGGAGGAATCTAGGTTTGTGTATGACTGGTAAACATTAGAATTATATTCAAAGAAACTTTTAAAAAGTGTGTCTAGGCCAACCTAAACACAGTGATGGGTACAGTGGCTTCTACTTGAGAAGGTTCCCCTATTTAGTGCCCTAATACAGGTGCAACAAGCACCAGGGCAAAAGGTCTGCTGACAGGAACATAGTGTTCACAGGCAGATGGGCTGGGGGTTTCAATCCCTGTTCTGCCTCTTGCTGCCACACCCACCTTGGGTCACACACCTGAGGATCTTCATTGAATCAACCTTGTGCAGGAATCGGTAAACAGAGGGGTGGTGCTTGCACTCCGAAAACTATCTCAGTCCCTCTCCACTCTTATCCTTGGTAGGGGGAAGGCCTTATTCCAGGACCTTTTCCGCTGACTCTACCTTCCATTGCTAAAGGAAAAGTCAGCATGGTGCTTGGGACTAGACAACCTGAACTGGAATCCCAATGCCACTACTAAGTACTTCTGGGATGGTAGGCAAGCTCCTGAACCTCTTAAACCTCAATGTCCTTAATGAGGACAATGTGATGAAGAGTGAGACCCTCTGTGGGGTCAGGCTGTCACAAGCTTAGATACAGTAGGAATCTAGTGGAGGTTAGGGGCCCTGACACACGTGTGTCTCTATCCACCCATCAGCCCACTAACTCAGGACAATATGAAGGTGAGGTTATGGGACCCGAGCCTTGTTCCTACTCCCACAAGGCCACAGATGGTGAGGGCTTGAAGATCTAAGTAGAAGAGCTTGGCGGATTGATTGCTGCAAGTCTTTTAGCTATAAGAAGGCTGGCTGTGTCTCACCTGAATTTCCAAGTGAGGTTAGANAGGAGCTGGCTNTTTCCCCTCCCCTAAAACCAGTCCCCTGGAAAGGTAGAAAGGCTCTATGTGCCCGAACAGGGGTCCCACCTCTGCTGATGGATAATGCATGGCCATCATGTATTGAACTGCCTTTGGTCTATGTGGGGCAGGTTTATCAGTTACCCATGTGTCCCCATTAGGCAGTCTACAGAGAGTATTTTCTGGGCACATTTTCTTGACTTTCACTGCACATTGGACACTCCTGGAAGGCTTAAAGAATATTGAGTCTGAGGAAAACAGTGCTTCAGCATGTAGGCCTGTCTCGTGTTATGTAGCCCAGGTATCAGCATTTTCAAATGTTTTTCTGTGAGTTCCTTTGAGTTGATGGAAGGATTGCTTTGTCGAGGACTCCAGAGCCCTGAACTGACATCTTTACACATGGGAGCAGAGCATAAGCTTCAGTCTCCCCTCCACCAACACACACACACACACACACACACACACACACGCATACACACACACAAGAGAAAGAGAGAAACTCATGCACACATCTGTCTACACACATATACACACATGCACATGTAAACAAATACATATACATAGCCTAGCATGCACAAAGATGTACACTCACATACAAACACATGTGTACACACTCACATGTACACATGTGCACATACACATCTTTCTGGTGTTTGAGGGAGTAGCAGGGTAACTGAGGCTCAGGGGCCCCTTGTATCCTATTTCCTCTTCCTCTGCCTGACCTTGTTCCTTCCTCTCCCCTCATCTCCCTCCTTTTCTGGTGTCAGGTACAAGGAAGGAGGCTGTGGGTTTACTGTCTCCGTTCTGTTATTCACCAGCTCTCTGAGCACACGAATCCCTCCCTCTCCCAAACCTCTCCTGTCCCTAATGCAGTAGACAAAGCTCTCCTGATGAAGTCATCATGGGGAGACCTGAGTGAGATCATGGGTATCCATGAGTGCCAGCACCTGCTTCCTGGATGTTCAGAAAATGATAGCAACAGTGAGCCATACGCNCACCCTGAGACTGCTGCTCATTGGCCAGCTTGCACTTCAACATCACCTTGCTGAGACTGTTTTGCTATACATAACANCGGAAGAGACAATGTGTTTCCTTACAAAACCGGCCAGAGGCCCTGAGGCTTATGACCAGCCCCACCAAGCCAGGAGACAGGACAGAGTTCCTGCTGACAGCAGACTCCTAACTGCCCCTCCTCTGTGGGCATTCCTACTGTCCCAGGACCCTCTACTTATTGTTGCAGATGCTACCCCCAAAGAGCACACAACACTAAGGGTAGAATCTGGCCCAGCAATCCCCCTAGTCCCCCAGGCCAGCTTGTATATAACCAGCTCCACCAGGCATATCTCATGTCTNACGAAGACTTTGAAGCCAGCCTGCCCTGGTCCCAGCTCCTCCAGAGAGGACCAAAGATCTCACTTTCTGTGTTTGAGTACAGAACATTGGAAGTCTTCCTTGAATCCCGGGAGTCTTTGCAACTCTCCTTGAAAACGTGTCTGGAAGCTGAGCTTTCTCGTNGCNTTGGTCTGAGAAGCCATCTCTGCCTGGGTCACTGGGGTGCCACCCAGAACTGTCTGTGGCTTTCTCCAGCCCATTGTCTACTCAGTACCACAAGGGTTTGTTTGTTTTGTTTTGTTTTGTTTTTTTGAAGTACGTAATTCATCTTACTCATTCAAGTTACTTATTGAACACCTACTGTGTGCCAGGAAGAGTTCTAGATCTTCCACTGAGACAGGAGGAAGATGTATCTGGTCTCACTGGCCCCCCTTACCCTCTTTTCTTTCTCTCTAACTGCTTCCCTCCTCCAGGTCTTCTCTCTCATATAGTAGATGCCCTCCCTACCTGGAAGACTGTCATCAACACCTGGGCTGCCTCCCTCTCATTCTACTCTTTGTGGAAGGCAGGCAGAAAGCCCTCTCAGGTCCATGAACGTTCCTGGTCTACTTGTTCTCAGTCTACAGTCATGTCCACATCCACCACCCCCTCCTTGCTCATTATCCCCCAACACTTACCATGAGTGGCTGTCACCATCAACAGACGCTCCAGACGACCATTGGACCATCTCATCATTATAGTGAGATCTTCAAGAACCAGTCCGTCNTCATTCTGTCCAGGATCNGGTTCTCAGCTCCTGCCAGACTCCAGTCAGTACCAAGGAAGGCAGCCCATTTCTCTCCTAGGCTCTGGTTTCCTTTGTGTGCCTTCCTCCCTCGGACAGGCATTCATCAGTACCAGGCCTGGTGCTAGGGACAATGTAGGGAGAAAAAAAAATGCCTGAGCTCATGCTATGGTGCTGAACCCTCCCACCCAATATCCAGCAGAGTCTTCAGTGGCTGTCCCCTGATGTTATAAAAGACCTTTACCATACCCTTTCTCCCTGTAGTGTCCCACCTCTTCACATAGCCCACTCTTTACCCTTAGGGTGNAGCCAGCTGATATGTGGGACAGCCCTTCCTTACTCACGAGTGATGTCTTGGCATGGCATCTTAGGCAGAGGGAAAACACAGAAGTTATCTTGGCACAGAGCCCACACTTCTCGGCCTGACATGTCCACCACCTGTGTTTGCAGAGGTGGTCGGTGTGGGCTGCCTCCTGGATGGCGTGCGCTATGCCAACGGTGAGTCCTTCCAGCCCAACTGCAGGTACAACTGCACCTGTATTGATGGCACGGTGGGCTGCACGCCACTGTGCCTGAGTCCCAGGCCCCCGCGCCTCTGGTGCCGACAGCCCCGGCACGTGAGAGTACCTGGCCAGTGCTGCGAGCAGTGGGTGTGTGATGATGATGCAAGGAGACCACGNCAGACCGCATTGCTGGACACTAGAGCCTTTGGTAAGTGTGGGCAGGGACTAGTGGGGTCTCTGGATGCCACAGAGCCCCTAGAGTCCTGATTTTCCTTTAATACATCAAGCCCCCAGGCCATTACCCACTCCACAACTCACCAGTTATATGGTCTTGGGGATATGTTGCCTAGGACCCAAATTCCCCATCTGTAAAATGCAAATGACATCATCCTTACTGCCTGCCTTATGGGCTGCTCTCAGCATAAAAGCCTGGTATGATGTATGTAGTCCTCTATCATCTTATTGAAGTATCCCAGAGAATGGGTAGGGACCTAGGAAGAGGATCAGATGGCAGGGCATAGGAGGGAGTAGATGAACCTTCCAGATAACTCAGGGGTTCCAATTGCTNTCCTCAGGTNAGCAGATAAGGTTTGCCTAGGTAAGCCTGAGAAGAGGAAACCCTGGGAGTGAGGNCAGGAGCATGATTTTTTTTCTACCATTGCCTACTAGAGCCCAGTGCTCTTGCCAGATACTTGGAAAGTGTCCAATGCATGTTTGCAGAGGTAGCCACATAGGTGTTTGGCTATAGGTGGCTGAATATATGAGTGAATAGATAATAGATCGATGATAAATGGGAGTGTGTATGTGTGTGTGTTGCATCATCAACATGTGCATATATGGATAGATGCACAGAGGAGAAATCATTGGAGAATGGAAGGAAAGTGGATGGATGGATGGATGGATGGATGGATGGATGGATGGATGGATGTTTGGATGGATTGATGGCTAAGTCAACAGAATCCTGGATATATTCATGGAGAGTAGATGGTTATAGAATGGATGGGAAAGAGATGTATAGCAATAGATAGATAGATAGATAGATAGATAGATAGATAGATAGATGGATAGATAGATAGATGATTGATAGAATGAATACAGTGGATGGATGGATGGCTTGTGGATGGATGGATAGATCAATGGGTGAATAGATGATGGATGATGGATGATGGATGATGGATGATGGATGGGTAGATAAAGGATAGGTAGATGGTGTCTGGCTGGATGATGGTGGATAAATGCATTGTTAGACATTTGAACTAGGGCAGAGGGGATAGAAGGAGGAAAGGACAAGGACAAGAAGCAGTGCTGGAGTACACCTCAGGGTTTGGCATCTGTGCTGTGCATTGGGTAGTGGGAGGAATTCAGAGTGGCTCCAGGNACTGGCCATTGCCCAGGAGAGAACACAAGAGGAGCACATTTAGGGTGATAGTGGGCTGTCTGGCATGAGCAGACTGGGTTTGGGGAGGGTGAGGGAGGAGAAATGTCCAGTGTGGGTAGCCTCACAGACGAGTTCCACAGGAAGACAGCTCTGCTTACAGCAGTTGTTGGCAGTTGATGTAGCCTGGGAATAACACACAATGAGACATAGGAGCCTGGGGCAGATGTCTAGGTCTAGGGAGGCTAACCTTTGAGGAGCAGACAAGAGAAGAGAGGACCAGGGACTATGGAGAGTCGAGGAGGTGGGGGTGTGGGGGGGGAAGGGGACAGGGGAGGGGTAAGATGAGGAAAAACCAGGAGAATCTGACACAACGGGCCACAGAATGAGGACATTGTTAGAAGAAAGTGCCTCTGAGGCAGGCGGCCCCAAAGGAGAGCTGACTGCTTGCTGCTGGGCTTTTGGGGGTGCTAATGTTTTTTTAAAAATTCTAAGTGTATGAGTTTGCTCAAAGCCTATGCAGAGTGGGGGGTCCTGGCCTTGGTGCTGTCAGCACTTAACATCAGCAGGATTTGGTTGTTGTTGAGGGAAGGGACATCACAGGCTTGGCAGCATCCCTAGCCAGTCTTTTCAGATGACCAGCAGCACTTTCCTAAGTTATGACCATCTGAAACACCTCCAAACATTAACAAATGTGACTGTGGGACAAAGTCACCCACGTGGAGAAACGGTGTGGCGTGGATGAGAGTCAGTGGCAGCGAAGGCTTGGTCTCTGGTAGCGCAGGACAGCATGACAGCTGCTCCCACTAAACCTCCCTCCAGCATATCTGCACAGGAGTCACTGGGTGGTGGAGGGGAGACAGAGGCTGTCTGCTCGTTGTGTGTGACCCAGTGACCCAGTTCTTATAGCCATCCCAGGCAGAGCCCCTGCAGCGGTATGGAGGAGACCCAGAAACCAAAGCCCTTTTATCCTCTCATCCTCCNAGGCAAATCCCTCCCGCCTAGCTTGCTACANGCTCCCAGCCAGCTCATCTCAGGCTGTCTGCCTCTGTCCTTGGATGCCTCCATTGCTTTCTCCCTTCTGTCTGTGGGTGCCTTTCCTATCTCAGATTCACTCACCAGCAGTGTTTGCCGCACACCTGTAAGCTCCAGGGACTTTGTGAGGAGCTCTCTGCTACCCTAAGTAGATTCCTCATCTGCTTGGTGTGTTTTGCCTCTCTTCCTCCCTGCATTCCTTGATTACCTTGTCTGTCCTTGCTCTAGTTCTCTCCCCTTCCATCCCTCCACCCACCTCACCCCATCCCCGTCTCCTTGCTTGCCTCCTTTTCTCCAATTTCCTATTCCTGTGGGATTTCTCTGTGTGTCTGTCCCATCTTTCTGCAGGCTGTTCTGTCTTGTATGTCATCTGCCTGTTTCCCNCCATAGCTCACCACTCTCTCCTGCTCACCTCTGGCTAAGCAGGCACCCATCAGANGCTAAGGGATCTGTATGTTCATAGGACCAGTCAGTCAAGAGCAGATAGTCTATAGTTGAGTAACTACACTAGCAGGNATATACTGGCATGACTCACTAAACCAAGGAGCCCCAGTACATACACAGACACACACAAATAAAAATAAATGTAAAAATAAATCTTACTTTAATGAAAATGAGAGTACAAAAGACAACAGGAGAATGAGGCAGCAGCTGGGCACATGGCATCCAGTCTGGAAGCGGAGAGTGATGAAGGCTGGTGCTCAGCTCATTTTCTCTTTTTTACTCAAGGCTGGAATCGCAGCCCATGCCCATAGTTAAGGTAGCTCCTCTCCCTTCACTTAACCCAATCTAGAAAATNCTTGCCAGACATGCCCAGAGGTCTGTCTCCTAGATGATTCTAGCTCCTGTCAAAATCACAGTCAATATTAATTAACCATCACAGAAAAGAATTTGATCTGGGGTCCACCTGGCTCTAAAGATGGGTTTCCTTCCCTGACTTCATACTTCATCTTTTGGTCAGAAAAAAAAAAAGTTAAATGTAAGAACGTAGTCTCCCCTCTCTGGGTACCCCTGTTAACTAGAAGGCAGTTTGTCTTCNTGTGGGGAGGAACAGCCCAGTTCTGTCTGACTGTCTCTGCCTCTATCTTCCATATATCTGTTTGTCTCTGCCTCTTTCTGAGTCTCAAGAAGCCTAAATTTTTGGGGGGCAAAGTGCTGGTGAAGACTGGAGGAGCTTGTGGAGGAGACTCATGGGTACTCTGGTGTCCCTCTACAGCAGCTTCAGGCACAGTGGAGCAATGGCACGGGAACTGCATAGCCTACACTAGCCCCTGGAGTCCTTGCTCAACCACCTGTGGCCTGGGAATCTCAACTCGGATCTCTAATGTCAACGCCCGATGCTGGCCAGAGCAGGAAAGTCGCCTCTGCAACCTGCGGCCATGTGATGTGGACATCCAACCACACATCAAGGTAAGTCCCGTGTAAGATGAATTGCTAAACAGTCTTATTAATAAAAAACCCAGAGCCAGATATTGGGGTGAAAACTGAGAGANCAGAGGAATAGAACAAGCCAAGCCACAAGTTCTTACTCCTAGGAAATCCTCAGCTCAAGGGAGAGCTACTTCCTGTATACTCACGCCTTATATGTCTTTCTGTGCTCTGCCATCTTACTTCCTNTCTCTNCCCAGCTTCGTCACTTCCTCTTTCTGCCCAGCTCTATCACTTCCTGTCTATCTGTCCAGACCGCCAGACCTCTATGGCTAACCAGCACTGGGATTAAAGGCANGTGCCACCATGCCTGGCTCTGTTCCCAGTGTGGCCTTGAACTCACAGAGATCCGGATAAATCTCTGCCTCCCGATTGCTAGGATTAAAGGCGTATGTTACCACTGCCTGACCTCTATGTTTAATATAGTGGTTGGCTTTTTCCTCTGATCCCCAGATAAGCTTTATTGGGGTGCACAAATAAAATATCACCACAGTCCAGAGCAAGGGTAGGTATCTTGGGCAGGTATAGGCAGGTATAGCGTANAGCTGGCTTTGAGCCTGGCCACTGAACTTCTTGGGAGTCNTTCCTATGATGGAAATAATGAAGGCTGCCTGGCAGGCCCGGGGTAAGTGATTTAGGATGATGTGNCTGCTAAGCTGGTCCATGATGAATTTCACCGAATAGATTCTTTNGTAGTTCCCGTCCTATTAGGAAGCAAGGAGAATTCTCCAAGGAGAATTCAGGAACCATGCAAAGTGTTCTTTCTGTAGTGATTCCNAGGGACCTGTACCACCTTCCATCCCCATGGCATCCCACACCCACCTGCATGGGCACAGGACAGCTACCTGGACAGTGTGAATATTGCTATAGCTTGAAACACATGGGGTCAAATGCCTNTCTCCTGTTCGTGTTTGCCACCGTANCCAGGATNCTGCTATCATTAAGCTCCAGCCCCTTTCCCAGGANTGTAACATTGGTAATCTCTGAATTCCTTCCAGCTTTGAGAGGCCAAGATGATGGAAACACAGCATCAAGGACATTTCTGCTAAGCTGCAGAAGGCTGAGTCCAGCCCTAGGATTTAGGCACGGGTCTTCCTTGTCTAA
>LZPO01066458.1:57919-75410 GCA_001675575.1 Neotoma lepida | reverse complement strand
CATCTCCTTTCCCTTCTGTGCTGAGACTGTTGCCCTCTTGTAACTGCAAGTGTATTTATTTCTGAAACAGAAGTGTCCTGAACTGTGGCTCCACCGTGGTGCAGATCTTATGTGTTTAGCATAGCACAGGGTAAGAAGTTCAAGGCAAGTGAAGATGCTCCAATATAAGCAACAGTAGGAAGCCTGTCTGGGGCAAGGGCTGAGCACTTAGGGACTTGCTTCCAAGAAAGTGAAAAGGAAAGGCAGAGGAGCTCCTTGGTAGTGGAGAACCCCGACATACATGANCCTGACTGGGGACCAAGGTATAGCTCACCTTGGAAAATCCATGCTGCAGAATGTGCCCTTGACCTAATGTGACAAAGGCAATTGAAGGCTTGNAAGATGACTCAGTTGTGCACCTGCCCAACAAGGGGCATTGATTTCTGTGGCCATCCTCCAGGTGAGAAAAAGCCTACACAGATCTCAAGTGACTGACCTTCATGCAAACACTTAATGCTCAAGTAGGAAAGACCTGCAAAATGGTCACAGACAATAATGAACTAAGACACAAAACTCTGTCACGAGGCATTCTGAGATACAGAGGGGACATTAAGAGAGAATGAGTGCCATCTTGCTAATGTCAGAACCCAGTGAAAAGTGAAGCACTGATGTTTGCCTTTCAGTGACAGGGCCTCCAGGGCCTGTGATGGGGAGTCTCTGAAGTGATTATGCAATGGTTTGAATATAAATTGACCCTCCCCAGAAAAAAAACAAAAACTTNGCATGCTGTAGATTTAGTCCTCAGTGCAACATTCAGAAATACGGCTGCATTACAAGGGTACTAATCATGGGTGAGTTTAATCCATCAGTGGATTCAGAACTGAACGGACTATAAAGAGGTGGCCAGCCACAGAAAGTGGGGCCTGATTGGAAAAATAAATGGGTTTTCAGATATGTCCTTTCTGGGTATTTATTGTCCCAGCTTCTTGCTCTTTGCCTCCTGGCTGTCATTATGTGACAGCGTCCTCTCCCACACTCCTGCTACCATGATTTCTGAACCATCAGGCCACTGGGATAAAGCCAGTCAACCAGACCGAACTCTATAAAACTGTGTGCTGAAATATACCCTTTGGATGTTTACGTCAGGGATTCTGTCAAGGCCACAGAAAACTGACTGATCCCCAGCCTGACGCTGGCATGTGACAGGGAGGCAAGACAAGTGCCTGGCGGNTCTGTGGCCAATTGGGCTGAAATGGTGAGCTCCAGGGTCAATGAGAGACTCTACCTCAAACACAGTAAGAGCAATACAGGAAGACACCCAA
Organism: Neotoma lepida; assembly: GCA_001675575.1. NCBI lineage: Eukaryota > Metazoa > Chordata > Mammalia > Rodentia > Cricetidae > Neotoma > Neotoma lepida. The sequence continues at coordinate 74,109 of LZPO01066458.1, read as the reverse complement.
TGTCAGCCTCTGGCCACCACATGTACACATCAATGCAACATGCATACAACACATACACACAAAGCAAACACCTCCCATGGGATGGGAAAACAGGAGTCATTTTTTACCCAAATGCTTCCCTCTTCTTCCAGGCTGGAAAGTGTTCTCATCACTCTGGTGACCTGCTACTGGATGCCTGGTGTGTAGCAAGGCTGACTGCACAGCGTGTTCCTTAGTACCGAAAAGATGTGTCTGGCAATTTGCATAGAAATGNTGATAGTCTAGATATATTGGGTTAAAGGGATGAAATACTTAAATTACCTTCACCTGTTTCTTCTTTCTTCAGTGTTGCTACCCAGAAGTTTAGAAACCCACGTGACAGACAGTGCCATTTCTACTGGTAAGTACCAATCTGTGGCAAAGGACTCCAATAGTAAGGGGCACTTGTTCCACAATGTCACACACACCCTCACGGGGAAAGGAAAAGACACAAGGCACTGCAAAGTTACAAATTTATTGGTCTGGAAATAAATACAAACATCTCATTAAGAAACTGCCCTGGAAAGACATGTACAATGGTTTCTTGTCTGCATCCAGGCACCCTGGTCGGATCCCTGATCTTTCTACACAAGGTTGGAGGAAGCCTCCATGGTAGGAGTTGGTGGGTAAACTGAGTCCTTGNCTCTCATGCCGCCTATAGGGCGTGACTACCTTCCTCTAGCAACTCCAAGGTCCTGGAACTCCCCAGGCCTTGATGACTGACTCCCGATGGTCAAGTGTCTCTCATCTGATCACATTTCCTATAGGAGAGTCCAAGGTTAGCCACAAGGAGAATCAAAAGGCAGTAAGTAGTACAGGGCTTGGGCATTAGGCTGGCATCGCTTAAAAAGGCCAGTGCTGCTAACCCAGTCAGCAGGAGGGGCAGGAAGAGGGGGCAGCAGGAGACGGAAGCAAGTTCCTATGGAATGTACAGATTCTAAAACCACCTTCTCAGCCCATCCGCCATCAAAGCTCACGGTTCTCTCTGAAGAACCAGCAACGGGCCAGCTGAGACACATTTAGCTATCAAGTTTAGAGCCAACCCCAGATGTCAATACTGGGAGACTAGGCTTGACTCAATCACACAAGATTCCAGGTCACACACACGGGGTGGTGTTCACAGAAATCACACCCACCAGATTCCAGTACTTGGACCCTTATAGTAGTCACCCAATCTCACGCCTACAACATCCCCACCCCTCCCCAGCCTAGAGACTCATCCCAGACAAGGACCGCTGTCACCTGCTGAGTTTTCTGTCTCAAAGAATACAACTACAAATCAAAACCCTCTTCCCCAGGGACAAAGGTATCACCCACTCATTCACACTGTGGGATGGGAGCTAGGGACAGTGGGGCAGATAGACTGCAGAGCAGGATTCTTGAACCACTGTGACACCCAATATTTGCTGGATCGCTTTCTTTATAAAGCCAGGAGTTTGTTACGGGTCTCCCTTGCATCTTAACAGGTGTCAGAAAAACAGGCTGTGGGTTTCGGCATCCAGGACTTTAAACTCAATTCCTTCAAGTGAACTATGTGGACTTGGTTTTCTTCTATCTGCCCTAAATTCTGCCTCGTTCTCTCCTTGTCTTGTTTCTCCTTCTTAAAATAAGGCGTCCAACTTCCCTGCCTTGCTCCCCTTTCAAATTAGAAATAAGTTTGTTTCCAGGAATGAGTTTAGTGGGGAGGAAACAGGAAGCAGGGAGTTGGCAAAATGCCTGTGAACCAGGATGCTGGAGCAGCCTGGGCTTGGAGCCAGGCAGTGTTACAGCTATATGTTTCGAAGTTTTGGCAGTTTGGTGTCTGAGGGTAGAGAGAGGGGCCACCAGGCCACTTGTTAGCAGGACAGAACACTGTACTGCTTCTTGCCTTTGTCCACCACCACCACCCACTCTGATCCCAGGTGGCAGCCTGAACAGCCTGGGTCTGCCACCGCCAGAGTTCATTTTTACAAAAGCAGCTTTAGATTAATACCGCATTAGCGCAGGGTGGCAGGCAGGGGTTGGGGGCTAAGGGAGAGACCACCAGTCCAGGATGACTGATGCACAGACTGCCTAGCAGGACACCTCCATGGACTTGGGCCCGGCATTGTTCCCGGTGGCACCCGAGTTGGGGGTGATGTTGAGACGGGCATCCTCACTGGTATGGGAGCGGCTGCGGGACCCCTCACTGGTGTGAGAGCGGCTGCGGGGGCCCTCACTGGTATGGGAGCGGCTTCGAGGGCCCTCCAGGGATGTGACACTAGAGCCAGAGGCTGTGCGGGACCGCATCAGGCGGGTCATGCTGGCAGAGGGCACTGGGAACACAGAAGACAATGTGGTTAGGATATGGGAAGTCTCTACAGGTATGGGAAAATACCCCTGTCTCAGTCATGATGCCCTCCTAAGAGCCCAGCTGAGCACCCCTTCTCTATTGTCTTCATCCTTGGGGCCATCCACTTTCTGTGCTACTCACAAAAGGGACAGTAAAGCCTAGATGTGGGAAAGGCACATAATGATGACACGGAAAGAGACCTGAGCCACTATCTGGGTTTGAATTAATATGTTAATATGTACTTATTAGCTGAGTGGCTGCTGGAATGTCACTCTCAAAGCTTTCCTGTTCCTGTCTGCAAAATGAAGACCCTCATATGATCAGGTAACCTCCTCTACAATATACTGTCAGTAGGCAGGAGAACATGGAGGCCAGGAAGGCTAGTCTCTGCACATCCCAGGGAGGACCCAAGGTCTCACCACATGGTTCCTGTGGAGATGTTAGCAGTCTGTCTGCCTTCCGAAATCCTGCTAGCTCTCAAGCCCTAGCAAGATCCAAACTGCCCATGCCACAGAAGGTGACTGACAGAATCAGATAGGACAAAACGATCTTCACCCTGTCTGGGGTTGCAATGTTTCCCCCAAGTTCACGCCCACTTGAAACCTCAGAATACAACCTTGTTTGGAACACTTAATTTAGATATCTTTAGTTAAGATGAGGTCATTCTGGATTAGGCTGATTCCTAATCCAAAAGCAGTCTCCATAAGAAAACAAGAGAGGACCAGGCCCATATGGATGGAGATGGAGACTGGTGGGATGCAGCCACAAACCACAGAAGGCCTCTGGTTGATGTCGCCAGCAAAGTCCAGCAGGCAAGAAAAGGTTTTGCAGAGAGCCCAGCCCTGTCCACACTTTGACCTCAGACCTGCAGCCTCTGAATTTGTGGGGGAAATGTATTCGTGATATTTAAGTGCCCTGTCTCGGGGAATGTTTTAGGGTACTCATCGGGGTGGCTAATGCCACATCCTAATGAAGCAGTGCCCTAGAGCAGACACCCAAAATTGGATTAGTCCTTGCTCAGTGGAATTCCCTCCTTAAAGAATCAGTGTTGTTGCTGCTGGTTTTCTTTCTTTCTCTCTTTCTCTCTTTCTTTCTTTCTTTCTTTCTTTCTTTCTTTCTTTCTTTCTTTCTTTCTTTCTTTCTTTCTTTCTTTCTTTCTTTCTTTCTTTTTCTTTCTTTTTTCCTTTTCCTGACTCTCTCTCTCTCTCTCTCTCTCTCTCTCTCTCTCTCTCTCTCTTTTTCTTTTTTCTTTCATTCTCTCTCTCTCTTTCTCTCTCTCTCTTTCTTTCCTTGTTTCTTTGTTTTTTTCTTTCTTTCTTTTTTGTTTTTTTGGTTTTTGTTTTTGAGTAAGGCTCTGTTTAGCCCAGGCTGGCTCCAATTCACTATGTGGCTGAGATGATCTTGAACTCACTCATGATCCTTCTGCTTCTGCATCCCAAATGCTGAGATTACAGGGGTGTGCCATCACATAACTAACAGCCTATTTTTAATTCAGAAAGAATTGGGGTCAGTGCACATCTGCAGCTCATATGTTTTTTACCGAGTCTCTATTTCTCCACCCAAATCCGTGAGTCCTGATGACTTCACCAGGAAATGACAACTTCCCATGACACCAGACACACAATGGAACTAGCCCTGTGAGGCCAGCATCACAGGCAGGCACTCTGTGAACTGGAACCTCCTCCTTTGGCAACGCCTTTGGATCTGTGGCTCTTCCTATTATCTCTCCAAGGTCTATGGGAAGCTTTGTCAGACTGAACTGGGGCACAGAGATGAGACAAATTTTGGGAACAATCAAGGCCTAGCTTTTGCTTCTTTTCCTCCCAGAATACACAGCAAACAGGCTGTGANCCACACCCAGCAAGGGAAACCAGACTGCCCAGCTATCCCCTGCCCCCCTTTCTACCAGGGAAAGCATGCTGGGTGGAGGGAGGTCCACAAGCAAATGTGTTCCATTGGTGAGGGACAGCTAGCCATGGGGACCTTGTCTAAAGCACTCACATCAGGCTTCCTCACTCCGTCTTGCTGGGAAGCAAGTGTGGGTGAAGGCCTNTGGGGGAAATTATGGTGCTTCACCAAATATCCATTTCTAAATAGGTGGGTGGTGCAGGGAAGAAACCATGAGCTTAGACTTTTCCAGCTAAGAAGGCTGCATGGACGGGTAACTCTGAACAGTAGGNAGGAAGAACTGAGTGGACTGATTTGGGCCAGAGCCGTAACTAACATATCAGTCTACCAGTGTCAATCAAGGCTGCTGNCTAGCTGAGCCTGTGAGTTCTGGTCACAGCTTGGCATTTCTGAAAAAAAGAGGCTGCATGAGTGAAAAACTCACTCTAAGCTTGATGCAAGGAAGAAAGAAGTCCCTGAAGCAGGCTGCTCTGTCCTTCACTTCCCTACTTAATGATCTGGCAAAGAAGCACTATGCCTTTGGTCTCAGGCACTCTGGTCTCCCTCCTATGTGGAGCTCTGGCTTCATCAGCCTTCCACAGATCACCCCTCTGTGGCCTGCTTACCCCTTCCCTTGTAGGATTATTGTGATAGATAAAGGAGAAAAAAAAAGACTTACTAATCTTTCCTCCCCACCTTTGCCACAAGCCTGGTCTCCTGAGCAAACGTATAATCAAAATTAGGGGCATTCCTTGTTCAGCTCTTGGTCGTTTTTTTTTCCCCTGGGGGGGGGCGGATGTCTTAAATGGATAGTCCTAGCCTAGTATAGTGGTTCCTGCCCTGTAATCCCAGCATTTGGGAAACTGAAGCAGGAAGATTATCTTGAATTCAAGACCAGACCAGCCTGACCAATAGGGATATTCTGTCTTACTCCTGCCCCAAATAATCTTTAAATGTTTCTCATACATAATGACATCTCATTTAACAGACTGAATACACGATGAGGTCTTCTGAGACCACACTGCTCAGACACCATCACCATCTCAGTCTATGTCAACAGGCTGTGTGATGTGTGCCGCACGATAACCGAACTGGTTACAGATTCATTCCTCATTCAGCCGTGCATGGTTGTGACGACTCCTTTCTCAGACTTACCCAGTGCTTAAGAGCTAAAGCCAACCAAGATGACAGATCCTCCCCCCACCCCGCTGGCTGTGACATTACCACCCCCACACCTGCCTGGTGCCCAAGGTGTCATACTCACTGTATCCCATGCCCTGCACAAAGTACTTGAAGGCCTCAGCAAGCTTGGCGGGCTGTAGGAGAGAGAGAGACTGTGAGGTCAATGACTGGAGGTCCAGATCACCATGGACCACCTGTATCTGAAAACCAGAGCTCTGCCCAAGATGAAGCCACCACATGTGGACAGGAAGAGCATAGAAGCCAAGAAAAAAACCAAAGAGATGGCTACAGGGACCAGAATCAGCTTTGGCCATGAACAAACATCTCTAACCTGCCTCATGGCTAAAAGAGAATCATGGATAAGTTACAGGACTTTCTGAGTCAATGTCCTCAACTGCATATAGGGTCAAGTCATACTCCCTGCTCAAAGCCCAGTGTCATGAACCTGCTATGGACTCCGCAGAACTCCAGGAAACCTGGCACCAGCCTGACAAGGCCAGTGTTCCTAGGTACACACGACATAGATGAGCAGATTGGGTGGCAACTGCCTACCTAAAGACCAGAGCTAGTAAGTGAGGGTCATGTGGATGAACCTGTTCCTCCATGCCAAGAACTCTGTGCTTGAGGTCATTCACATCAGGTTGATGGTAAGATGGTTGGGTGAGTAGAAAGAAGGATAGTGATGTGAAAATATCAGTGGAAAGAAGAAAGAGTAGAAAGAAAGGAGGGAGGAGGGAGGAGGGAGGGGTAGAGGGATGGAGGGAAGGATGGAGGGATAGAGAGATGGAGGGAGGAAGGAAGAGAAGGAAGTACGAAAGGAGGGAGGGATGGAGGGATGAGGTGATGGAGGAAGGGAGAGATGGAAGAGAGAGATAGGGAGATGGCAGGAAGAAGGGAAGAGATATCAGGAAGAAAGGAGGAATGTAGAGGTGGGGGGAAGGACGGAGGGAGGAAAGGGAAGGAAAGTGGAGAAGAAAGCAGAGGACGGGCTGGAAGAAAGGAAGAGGTACAAAAGGTCAGATTATTCATTGATGGATGGATAAAAATGGGACTGATAGGTAGAGAAAGGAAGGGGAGAAAGATGGGAGGAAGAAGAAATGGAAGGAAGGAAGGAAGGAAGGAAGGAAGGAAGGAAGGAAGGAAGGAAGGAAGGAAGGAAAGAAGGAAAGAAGGATAGAAGGAAAGATCAAGGGACTGGATGGCTAGGTGGGTGGATGGCTATTATCACTAGCTAGGTTAACTAGGTTATCTTTGGATAAATGAATAGACAAGTCCAAGGCCACCTCCAGAGCCACTGTTCCTCTGCATGACTCATTCCACCTAACTGGGGGCCAAGGAGGTGGCACCAAGGGCACATCTGTTGTCATCCCTTGATCCGAGCTTAGGAGGCCACTGACCAGTGGCTCACTCTCCTCACAGACAGAGACCAGATGCAGGTCCCCACCCTGCATCTTCACCAACTCCTGCAACTCTCCAGCAAGGAGGCAAAGAGCCTGGGTGATATTTAGTATGCAAAAGTTGCTGCCTGGAATCTTGTGAGACTACAAACAATGGCAATTCAAGGCATGACTGGGCTGCAGAGAGAAAGGACGTCCATTCAAGGTGGACCAATTCAGAATGAGAAGAGGGGGCCAGCTGGGTACCCCTGGCAACTGTTGCCATAGGCAACATTTCCTTCTCTCCAGCCTCAGTTTCCCCTTAGGATGCTGAGCTGAAATGTCAGCTCCTCCAGGCTCTGAGAACTACAGCAAAGGTGTAATCTGAACAAGGGTGAGAAAGTCTTCTGCAAACACCCAGCCTTGGAACGCAAAGTAGGAAGGGTTACATGGAAATCAGGCTTGAGGCTTAGTTCCCACCAGTGTTTAAACAGTTTCAGTCCAGGCCCAGGCTAGATCTGTCCTGGCTGCAAACAGATAAAGAGAGCAAGGAGCAGGCCAAGGACTGGAGGAACATGAGCAGACAAGCTACGCAGATGCAGGGATACAGGTTCCCACACACCTGGGCACATGTGAACGTAGGCACACGAATGGACATATGTGTGTACACAGGCACACATGTACAACTCTCATGTGTGCATGCACACATACATGCAAGCATATATATTATATATATAATATACACACATATATATGCATATAAAACACATTTACATATTTTTGGTAGCCTCTCTGTCCCTCTGTTCTGGGCTTGAGCTCCCAGTGGCCCCTGGCTCGGGCACTATAACCAAGATTCTGACCCCATGGCCAATCAGGTCCATCTGGCAAATCTCTTAAGCCTGTTGACCTTGAGGTCACTCAATCCCCAAAAGCTGCTTGATGGGGATCTAGTGAATCCACAATATTTACAAAGCACATTTTATGAAGAATATATGCATAAACTACCATTGGATGCCACACAGAGGGAGTAGGGAAAAGGGAGCTCTTGGGCCACAAAGGCACACGTACCCCACCAGTGGGAAGTGACAGGTGCTGAGTGAGAAAGCCACAGTTTCACTCACCTGAGAGATCTGTGGGAGGCCGCCACAGTCTGCCATCTGGAGGGGAAGGAGGCTGGTTAGCACCAAACATTTAGGCCATAGCTGCAGCGATCTGTGCTCTCTGAGGCCCCAGGATCACCCACCCGACACTGCTCTGGGTGGGTTGATTGTGGTTGGGTGATGCTGTTGACCGTAACCCCTTATCCTCCTTGGCAACTGCTCCTCAAAACTTACATACAGCAACAGGCCCCACAGACCACTTCATTTAACCCCTAAAAGCACATAGGGCTCAACTGTGCCANTTTGGAAGCCAGGGTGGCTTATGGAACTTTCAAGATCCCAACCTCCAGAGTACACCCAGTGGGGAGATCCTCAGGAAGGAGTCTGAGCCTATGGCACAACTCAGACACAGTTGTCACACACAGGTGCCTTTGGGTGTGCAAACAGCCCTGACTGCAGGCTGTGGGGTTTCTGCAGACCTCTAACTCAGCAAAAGGTAGCGATTACACTGAACTCAGGAGACATTGCTGGAGGAGGCATCCTTGGCCTCCCAGCCTCTCACTGCACAGGGATGTGGTGTAGCCCTCTGGTGCAGAAATATCCTTGCNGCATCCTAGGAAAAGGAGACTCTTGTCCTGTGCTCCCAGTCTATCTTCCCCTAGCTGCATGGACAGAAGCTGTAGACCCCTGCAATCTAGTTCCTAGGATGGACCACTTCGCTTTGCAGCCTCAGTTCNGCTCCAAGCTTGCTTGCTTCCTTAACTAACTCCCTATCTCCACGTTTCCCTTCCTTCCTCCCTTTCAGAGACAGGGTCTCAAAGTATGGTCTGGGCTAGCCTAGAACAGGCTGTGTAGCCTAGGAGAGCCTCAAACTTGAGATCCTCCTGCCTCTGCCTGAGTGCTGGGATTACAGGGGTATGCACGGCACACAACTCCATATCCTTATTTTTATGGCTCTAACAACAGTTCTATGNGTCAACAAGCTTAGCTCAGTTATGAATACATGTGGGGCCTCTAAGCCATGCCAGCTGCAGCCCCACTGTTGCTCATACCTTGAGCAGGGTGGTCTTNGTGGGGTCCAACTTGGAATTGCATTCCACCTGAACAAGGGGAGAAACTTGGTAAGTATTCAACTCACAGCCAAAGTCGAGAGTGTTCTGTTCTCCCCTGTACTCTGCCCCACCATCTGAAACACCAGTGTTCCTTCAGCCATGAAGAAAGAAGGTGAGCTTTGGGTTGTTAAATACATGTGGCTTTGTAGGTTGGCCCTGCCATGAGCAGCTCTGTGACCTGGAGACAAGTCAGGGTACATCCAGCTCTGTGGTACACTGTAGAGGCAGAGCGAGGCACTCTGAACTCTGAGCAACAGCCTCATGTCACACATCTCCCCAGGTGTGGGGATGCCAGAAAGCAGGCATCCTCTCTGTGCCTCCCTAGCAGTAGAGGGTAAACTGAGGAAGAAAGCTCTGCCTGATCCGGCTGCCAGCCTCGATCTTCTGCTAAGCAGAAAGGCCCACCTGCTGCTNAGACTGAGGGAGAAAGCTTAGCTATGAGGCCTAGCCTTAATCCTGCCATGGAGATGAGGTGCCCATGGACAGCAGGAAGGCAGGGGAGGCAGATGGCCAGGCAGTCAGGACTGGTGGCCATAGTGAGAAGCTGACCTGAGCTCTGCCCCAAGGCTGGCATGGCATTTAAACAGTGTCCTTGCATTGGGAGGGGAAAGCAGGGAGCCTCATACAGGTGAGCACCTGTGGCCTGCTGAACTGATACGTACCACAGCATCCACGGCAGGAGAGTTGTCCCCAACCACCAGCAGAGCAGGGCACCTGCACAGGACAGGGAAAGAGGAGTCATCCCAGGATCCATCTCTGGGTTCTTACACGCCAGACTCTGGGCTGCAGCAGAGTCTAAAAAGCTATTTAGGTTCCCTAGCACTCTTTGCACCTCTATGCCCCTATGCTACCATCCTCTGCTTTGAACTTTGAATAGAATGGGCTAGCAGTTATTTATACCTCCTTATCAAANTTCAGCCCAGTGATTCCTATGTCTTAATGCTTTCATTCCAAATCACCCTCAGCCTGGGAAAGAAGGAACGGGAGTTTTCCGGGAATTAAGATGGACAAAAAATGTCTGGCATAAATGACAAAGAAAATGACACATGTCACCTTCACAAGTATCCAACAGTGTGGTGCACACGGAGAACCAGAGAAAGACACCATCACTGCCAGTGGAATGTGTTAGCTACAACCACTTACCACTAGATATTCAGGACTCTTTCACATCAGGTCCTGTATATTTCATCTCTAGGCTTTGGGAAGCACAGCCTAACTCAGCCATGGGTGTTGAACATACTTAATGAAGGCAGTCAGCCTCCTGATTCAAAGGCTCCAGTTATAATCACATAATCCCTGACCCAGTGTGGACTCCAGCTACACAAGGAGAAGTTCAAGTCAGATCCCTTGGGTAAGACGTAGACGGCCATCTCTACCAAAGTGTTCAGCCCTAAGGTGGCATTTCTCACACCCAGCAAAAGCCCGCACCAGCAGCCCTGAGTGGAGCACGGCAGCCTGGCAACATAGGGGAAGGAAGCCACTCACTGCAGGGTGACGGTGTGGGTTCCAGGCATTGGTCGCTCAATCTCCAGGTCCCGTCGGCTGCAGACAACATGCACATGGTTAGCATTGGCAGAACTGCCCCAGAAGCCCCTCCCACCATGCTAGCTTTGGAGGTCCCACCATAGACCATTCTAGAAGAACACCCATAGATCATCTTTATTAGGTCATGTAGCTCTCAAGACCCCATGGCCACTTAGTGTCCATAAAAGTGGTTAAGAACCAATTGGTCTCATCTGTTTCTAATGAAACCTTCCTCATTTTGCCTGAAATTTATTATCAGTATTAATATTATTTCTACAGGAAAAAAAGTCAGATCCTCACTAGAGGTCCCTGTTTCCCTGTCCCCTTAGCTAGAGCCCCCATCCACCATTGCAAAGGCTCCAGAATGGCCTCCCAGCACCCCTCCATCCTAACTGAAGCCTACCCTCAGCCGCTCTGAAGCCTCACCACAAGGAACCATCTCTAAAACTGGAACCTGCTCTCCATGTGTCCCAAAGCCTGCACTGGTGTCCCTCTCTGTTAGCAGAGGTTCAGTGTGGACCTGGTCCCTACATGTGAACACCTGGCCTCTCTGCCCTCTGAAGCTCTAANACCAAAGCTAACACANCAGGATTCGAATCACACTGCGCCACTTCCTAGCTGTGTAACCTTNGGAAAGGAGGCTAAACCTTTCTGTGCTTTTGCCTCAGTAACAAGTCCTTTCCATTGGNTGCCGTGCAAGTACCAGCTCACTCCTGTGATTCTCACTATCCAGCCAGGAGCCCATCTCCTTCTTCTTGATACCCATTTGCATCTTCAGACACCAGTGACAATGCCACAGGTCCCTGCGCTGAGATGCNAACAGGTGCCTTTTGTGGAAAGGGCACCAAAGTCTGTCAGAGATGCTAAGTTCATTACAAACACCAACTCACTTCCAGAAGGTTAAGTCCTAGGCACTGTCCTAGGTTAGATGTATGCAAGGCTCACTCCTGGTCCCCGTGCTGGGAGTGTAGCAGAGGTGCCTCTGTAGGCTGAGGGAGTGCATTTTCCAGAGCCATGACTGATGCTAATGACCCTGTGTAGTCCCCTCCCCTGGAAAGCTCTGAACAAGCACCTCATCTGTTATCCTCAGTTGGACAAACTCTCTTCCCAGCAGTCTCCAGGGTTCTGCTGGAGTGTTTTGCTCTGTTGCCCAGGTCTACCTANAGCAGCTTTTACTCTGAGTCGGCCTCGGGCACATGCCTGAACTCTCCACCTCNACTGCTCAGCTGCATCTGACTCATCTGGTCCCACAGTCTGGATAGAAGCATCAGGCAGATCCTGGCAGAGCTCACTCAGTGCCAAGAGTCAGGCAGCACCTACACAGCCATTGTCCTCTAACTTAAGCTGCACANTCCTGACCACTGCAGTCCTGACTACTTCTACTGCAGACCCGCTGTAGGAGGCTGATGAGGATCCCAGCTTGACAATGGCCAAGCCAACCCCTGCACAGGGCCCTTACCTGTTGTAGGCGCTGATGAATAGGTGCAGGTTGCTGGGGTTCATGTCGTTGAGGATGTGCTGGCGGTATGTGTGCACCACCTCCACGTTGTTATGCATCTCCTCCTGTGGTGACAGGGAAGAGTAGGGATAGGGAGGGAGAAGACGGCTGANGCAGATTCAACTGTGATCTGGAGACACGGCATGTCTATGGTGACCAGTGCAGACTGTTGAGTGACAGCTACTGGCAGCCAGAAGGAGCCCACCAGGGAGGCCTAGCTTTCCCTCAGGAGCCTCAGCTAAACTCAGGGTTCCTGCTTCAAGGAAGATCAGAGCAACCTGCTCCTGTCACTTAGGGAATCAGAAGGTTGCTTTGTCAGCAAGGAGGCTAGGCCATGACAAAGACATCCTGGGGAAAAGTGGTCTGAGGAATCTGATCAAAATAACAGCAGCAACGTGGGGGCATNGGCCAGCCTTAAGAGACCTGAGGACAGTCTGAACTATGTGATGATACCCTCGGGCTGCTCTAAGCCATCTCAGTGACAAGCCCAGGGTGACACCAAAGCAAAGCAGGGTGTTTCCTGCTGCCCTGAAACTCAGGAGGGAATCAAAGTGTCATCACATTCATTAGCTCAGCAGCAGAGAACGGTCCATCCAGTAAGCAGCGCATCACTGAGTCTGGGCAACGAAGGGGTTTTCCAGACATTGAGCTTGGATGTGAGCCTAAAGTACATCCTCTTTCAGGGCTGTTGGCTCTGGCTCAGGCCAGACAGAGGCAGAGGCCAGGCTTGTCACCAGTACACTGCAAAGATGCCTGCTCTGCCTTTAGCCCATGTAAGGATGAGGCAAAGGCAGAGGCTTAGGGGAGTGGATGCTGTAGCCAAGCTCACAAGTTCAAATCTCAGTCACGNTTCTCCTGGCTTGGGAGACCTTACACGAATCATTCAGCCTCTGGTCTGAATTATCTCACCTCAAACTGAAATGAATGTCTGCTCACAGAGCTCCTGACTCGATTCCAAACACCAGGGATGGAGCCCCACATAGACATGGAGCTGATCCCACAGACATGTACACTGCAGACTCCATGCCTAACAACCCCAGACTATTACAAATAAAGGCCCAACACAGGTCAACAGAAAAGCTATGGCATGTCCACCAAGTGAAATATTATGCAGTACCAAATGGATGACGGTGTCCAGATACATAAGTAGATTCTAAAATAATCCTGCTAAGGGAGAGAGACCACAGCAAAGAGAGTAGTATGGGATTCAGAGACAAGTCTAGAGTGAGAGAAAGCAGCCCAGAGGGTGCCTGGGAGGAGTGAGAAGAGACATGGGTGTGTGTGAAGGACATTTCCACTATCTTAGTTGCTCTGATGGCTGACGAATTTGTTCAAATATATGCTGCACACTGCGCTTCAGCAAAAACAGGTTATCAAGAAGCCCCACCCCTGACTGAGGAGCTATTGGCTCTTGAGGGCTGCTGGAGGGAAGAGGGGGGATCCGTTTTCTTCAACAATGGTGCCCCAGGTAAGCCGANCACACCAGCGGATAGCCCTATACTCTTGCTCATACCAGCAGCACCAGCAGGATTCAGTAATTTTTAAAACACACATTTAATTGGGAGGGAGATCTGGGAAGAGCTGGAGGGCAAAAATTCGGGGTACATTGGATTAAAAGACATAGTACACACGTATGAAATTCTCAAAAGGGGGTGGGTAGAAAAACAGTATGAATGGCTTGCTGGCTGTGCNTCAATATTTCACAATAATTCACAGACCTCAGACTGGGTCACCCCTTGATTGTATCTTGTGTGTGCCACCTGCCCATGTGGCCCTATGCTGAGTGCCACGTGGTTAACTGCTCAGNGGGGACAGCAGGACACCCACACCACTCACCTTGCCGAAAAGGTGGGACACCACCATGTCTGGCAGGGCTTGGGTCCATCCTGAGATCTATGGAGGGCAAACAAAGAAAAATTGGCAACTAGGACTCAACAGCAGAGAAAGGAAGTCAGCCAGTCTGGGGCCCTGGGGACAGAGCGACACCTGGCTCCCTGAGCCTCACGCAGGTCTCCATGACATCCTGGCCAGAGCTTGACTCTGGGATGTGTGCCCTAGGCCAATTTAGTAAAGGCTTGCTCACTAGCTTAGTACTATTGNGGTAAGGAGAAACCTTTAAAATGTTGGGGCCCACAGTAGGCCTCCAGGAACAGCTTCATTTATTTTTGCCCCCAGTCACTGACATGACATACTGTCATGCCATAGGGACCAAATCCTCCAAACTGGTGAGCCCACTCAAGCCTTTCCTCAGCAGCAGTCGGTTATCTCAGACATCTTGGATATCACACCTCTGCTTGTGTGGCAGTTCGGCTCCTGTCTCTGGTCCCCTCCTGAACCTACAGCCCAAGGTAGGCCATGCCTGACTTTCTATCCAGTTCCTTCCCCTTAGAGCCCATACGGAGATCACACAGCAAGTGGGGTGGAACCACAACCTAGCTAGGCCAAGTTTTCCCTGCTCCCAAGGCTCATCAAGTCCTCAGCACAGAGGCCCCACCCCAACGCAGTGATCTCCTTATCCACAGCACAGGGTTCACTCAGCCCCATCTACTCCTTCTCCACCATCTCCTAGTTTCTCCCTTCCATCCCAGTTTCTGGCCTATGAATTCTTTGAAGTCTCTGAAATCATTAATTACTTCCCACACCACCTCCAAAATGACTGTATACAGCAGGATCTGAAAGCATAGTAGTATGCAGCTGGTGCTCAATAAATGTTCAGATCATGACATTAAAATCCAAACCACTAGTTATACAAGAGGAGCTGTATAAATGCTACATTGTACGCTGTAGGTGCTCTATAGATAAGGCAGATACCACAGGTAGCCCAGCTTGAGTAGAGATGGGTAAGGAAGATGAGCGTTTGACCTGGGGTCCCAGACTNGCCTGATGGCTACCTGCAGCTGCTGAGCACTGGGCTGACTGAAGGTGTCTCTTGTCTATAACACTGGAGGTGNTAAAAACCANTTCAACAGGACATAAGAAGGCTCCCACAGTAAGGACCCAATAAGGCAGCCAGGTATCGCAGGCTCTGACACTCATGCCTGGCATACCAAAGGCCCTAGATATGAATGCTGTCCTTTAAGGCCAGAGGGACAGACATGGGGAATTCATTAAAACCATAGCATATCTCAGCCAGAGGCCAGGGCCTCTGGAGAACAGCTGAGCAGCAGCCAAGCGGGTCTAAATGGAATGTCCCTTTCTCGGCTGGAAAATAAAATTAAAAACCAGGGAGGATGCTTTGCTCCTGACTGCCTTACAGGCAGGGGCAGGCCTATCAATGCTTTAGGAAGAATCACAGCATCTTGCAGACAGGAAGGGGGTGGATACGGGTCATGCTCTCTTCCCCAACAGCTGCCCAAACTAACAAAANCACTATCCCAATAAGAGACCAATCACTCCAGCCTGAGCAACTTTGTCCCACCCTGATCGGAAGTTTCTCCCTGTCCTTGGCAGACGCTGAGGACTTTACAGAGAAAAGAAAAGCAATCATCACTTAAAAAAAAAAAATCAGCAGGATCAACAGAGACCCTTGGGACAGCAGCCAGGCAGAGTGACTTAGACCTTCTGAGCGGCAAATGGTTGCTAGCCTAAACAGAGCCGAGGAAGGTTGCTCTCCTCACAGTAGGGAAAGTGAAGAGTGGGTCCAAGATGGAGCTTCCCTGGGGGGAGGCTGGGACCGCACCTGCCTGCCCTGCCCAGCCTCACCTTGGAGGCGGCCCAGTCCATCCAGCCTTCGGCACAGGGGTTCACGTTCATGAGCACGAGGCCTTCCACCATCTCAGGGTTGTTGAGCTGTAATCAGAGACACACGGTGAGATATAACCAAGAGATAAAAATATTGAGGCCTTTAAGCCAGTAACAGTGGAACTTTGGAGCAGGTGTTGATGGCTCCCTGGCAGAGTCAGTACAGAACTGTGGCTCAGTCAGAAGTGATCGATCAGGTCCTCACAAGAGCAGAAGGAAGAAGCCATAGAAGAAGAAAGAATATGCTCACACTTTGAGGACTTGCTAATCAAATCCCTTCACCTCACAGAGCCTCAGCTTCCCCAGGTGCCCAATGGTGCAAGAGCCAAGCCACACTAAAGTGAGAAGGGCCCAGAAATGCCCTGTGGCTCTGTTACCCAGAATGCCTATGTATTTAGGACTCCAAGACCATCCCAGCATCTCCTTGAAGCTGATGCCCAA
>LZPO01066458.1:38703-57609 GCA_001675575.1 Neotoma lepida | reverse complement strand
GGCATATCAGCACCAGAAAAAACAAAGCTGTTAATATGAATGCATGAGAATACACGCACAGGTACCCATGTGGCACGCCGCAAGTGGCTTCAGTGGCTCTCCCTCGGGAAATGGAAGTGGGTTTTTTGATGCTTTTCAAATTTTATTCATTTATTATTTGTTTGTTTGTTTGTTTGTGTATCTGTGTGAGTGTCACGTATGCGAGTGTGCAAGTATACACACTCAGCATAACCATGCAGAAGCCAGGGAAAGGCACAGGTGTTTATCTCTCTTGCTCTCCACTGTGTTCCTTTGAGATAGGATCTCTCANCAAATAGGAAGCTGGCCTTTTAGGCTAAGCTCGCTGGCCAGAGACCTCTCCGGAGTCTCTAACTATCTCCACCCCACCCCCATGCTGAGGTTACAGACACCTGCAGCCACGCCTGTCTTTCACATGAGTTCTGGGGATTCAAATTCCAGTCCTCAAATCTCTATGCTTGCATAGCAACATTCTTTCCTACTGAGCTAGCTCCTCAGACCCTAAGNAAACTTTTTAATGTAATTTTACAAATTGCAGAGGAACTTACTGCAAAGCGGGTCAGGATGTAGGCGCCAGCTCCTGTCCCCATGCCAATGACACTCTTGAGCCTAGAAACAAAGGAACATTCAGGTCGCCAAAGGGAGATGTGATGGAGNCCCTGCCTACCCCAAATAAACTTCCCTTACTTACTCCTAAGAGCTCCACCCCTTAGATATCTTTGCTGAGGATGCCAGCAAGCTCGCCCATGCTATGAGAGGCAGGCTGCGGCTGCACTGATGTGCCCTCCAAATCCAGAGCTGTGACCTTGGNAGCCTCATCCCTCTTGCTCCTTTTCCCCTGGCTGCAGCCAGCCAAGGCTCTGAGACACCTAGCATTTACAGGAAGGCCCATTAAGAAGTTGCCTCACCCCGTTCCCAAGCTTTATTCTGGATTCTGAAACTCAGAATGAGAACAAATTAGGCCAGAAGCATGGGGCTTAACCCTAGAAGAGGCTGCAGTGGGAAAGAAAAGGGAGCTTGCCAGGGCAGAATGANAGTCGGGAGAGAGAAGCCAAGCTCCCAGGGAGCACTATTCCAGAATGTTCCATGGGATCAGAAGGCAAGGACAGAGTGGACATTGGAGCCACTCAAGAAGCAAGACTACATACAGTCAAGGGACACAGAAAGGGATGCCAAGCTAGGGGAAACAGTGCGTACAAGCTGCAGCTAGTAGCTCCCTTCTGGTGAAAAGGAACTGAGAACTCCAACTTGCATTTTAGTGGTCAGGCCAAGGGAGAGAAGGAGGTCAGCAGCTGCCCTTCTGACCAAGCTGACAACCTTAGAAGAGGGTCCCTTGCTCTTACCCAAACTGGTGAAGGACTCCAGGAAGCATTTCAGCCAGCTGATCCATTGAGGGGTACATGTACCTGTGGAAGACATGGCCAGGCAGATCTTGAGAACCCAGACCCTCAAAGAAACAAGTTATCCATACCAGGATGTTCTGAAAGCCCAGACACCAGCTGGCCCCTCCATGGAGCAACACAAACACGACATCCCTACCCCTTGGCATCCGCTGTGTGAGGGCACCCCACCCTAACCCTGCAGCTTCCTCTGACCGGGTGCTAAGAGGGACACTGTGGGAAGCCTGTAAACTCAGGGAAAAGGCTGTTCCTGCATGTTCCATCCAGCATCCTATGTTGGAGGAGATCTCTAAGGTGGACTTCCTGCATGAGATGTCGTGAGAGATGCACCATGAGAGATGCACAGCTGGGTGAGAACCCTGGGCGAGGAACCCTAATTCCCCAAGACAGAGCCTCCCATAGGCAGACCAGAGTTGAAGCCAAGCCCTCCATCCCCAACGTGTGGTCTTTCATAAGCTCTGAAGCCCCCTCTGTGCCTCGGTGTCTTCACCAAGAATAAACTAGCAACTCCAGCCACAGATAAGGATTAAGTGAAAATGACATTTGTCATTGGGGAAGCATGGTAACAGTCAGGTCCCTCCCTCCTTTTTCCTTTTTCCCTTTCTAGGTTTCCTCTGCTGCCTAGCTGGTCTTGGCAAGGCTATTCCTAGCTTTGCCCTGCACAGGTGAGACACACTGTCTCAAGTCAGCCTAGCTGGGATGCGGAGTCAGGATTTACTGGACACAGTATCTATCCACTTGAGATAAGAAGTCCTTAGAAAGATGGCAGTCACACACTAACAATGTTGCAATGTACTCTTAAAGACACAGATAAATAAGGCTAGGAAGCATGAGGACCAGGGATTCTGAGAACCTATGTAAATGCTGAGCAGGCATGGTGGCCTGCCTGTATTCCAGCCACAGAAGATGGAGACAGAGAATCCCTAAAGCAAAGAAGCTAGACTAACCAATGCTTAAGACTAACCATTATCAGCGAACTCTGGGTTTGATTAAGAGACCCTGCCTCAATGAATAAAGTAGACAGTCATTCGAGATGACTCCTCACATCAACTTTGAGTATCTACATATAAATGCAGATAAGTGCACATGCACCCACACCCATATAAACATGTCTACACGCATGGATGCCCAACACACATACACAAATGGAAAGAGAAACAAGTTGAAGGGTAAATGCTATTCATCNCACATGCAGCCGTAAAAGAACTGTTAAAATAAAATATATTGTCTTGGGTTTTGTTTCTTTCTTTTCATTTAAAAAACTTTTTTGGAGATGGTTTTGCAATGAGCCCAAGCTGACCTCAAACTAGCNATCCTCCTGCCTCAGCTTCCCAAGTGCTGGGATTCCAAGTGCTAATTTTTATTTTCTGCTGAATGACATTTCCCACTCCACCTGCACCCCACCTGCTCCTGGGGTGAAGGTCTCTGCTCTTACCCCACTGGGAAGGAAGGGGCACCATCCTGTTGGCCAGGGGCATCCACATGGCAGACAGCAAAATGTTGTGTGATCTCCTGCATGTCCTCAGAGTTGAAGAGGGGGTTGTAGCAGGTCTTGTCTGCAGGACACGAGAAAGAAGTAAGGAGAGCGGGCTGGCAGCAAAGCACACTCATTTATTCCTTCACTTAGCGGCAGCAGGGAGGAGCTCCCAAGACCATGCATCTCTGTGAGTTCGAGGCTAACCTGGTCTACACACAGAGCATTCTAGACCAGTTACACTAGACAGTTTCACATAAGGAAACCCTACCTCTGAAGAAAGAGTCCAAGTCTGCCCACCCCACCCCCAGGCCTCCCTCTGGTGACAGAAGCAGGAAGAAGTCAGAGCTAAGATCTGGTACAGGGTAGAACTGGTCCCTAAGCTCCCTGACTCCTCCTCTCTGGCAAGATTGCCAGGAGGACAGTACAAGTACAAGGTATATACATTTCTCTGGGACTTCCAGGCTGTAGAATCTGGGATACCTTTCAAGGCACACATAGTTTTCAAACAAGAAATGTCTACTTGTGTCTCCTGGACTGAGCCTCTCACTTGCTGGGGGGCTGAGGCAAAACCAGTCAGCTGTGCAGTTGAGGCTGTCCATGAACTCCTGATTTTCCTNCCTCCACCCACAAGTGCTAGGACTAGAGAAAGGTGCACCAATACCACCACACCAGGCTTTTGTTTTGTTTTGTTTTGTTTTCTGTAGCTCAGGCTGACCTGTAATTTACTATGTAGTCTAGGTTGCTCTCCAACTCACAGTGATTCCTTGGCCTCAGCTTCCCAAATGCTAGGATAACAAGCATAGGCCATCAAGTCTGGCTTACTTCCTGACATCTTAAAAACCCCATGTGTCAATATTCACTACAACACTGTGTGTAAAACAGTTAAATCCAAAGAGCCCAAGTATCTGCTCTCCAGTGTGGTGGTTTGAATAAAAATGACCCCCATAGGCTCTCGTATTGCTTAGTCATCAGGAGTTGGCACTATTTGAAAAGATTTAGAAGGATTGGGAGTAGCTTTTTTGGAGCAGGTGTAGCCGTGTTGGAAGGAGTATGTCACTAGAGGTGGGATTAGAGGTTTCAAAAGCCCATGTCTCTCTCTCTATGCTTGCAGATCAGGATGTAGCTTGCAGCTACTTCCCTAGCAGCACACCTGCCTGCCTCCATGCTCTCTGTCATGACCATGAACTAAACCTCTAAAACTGTAAGCAAGCCCNTAATTAAAGGCTTTCTTTTATAAGAGTTGCCTTGGTCATGGTGTCTCTTCATAGAATGACTAGGACAGAAGTTGGTACCGGGAGTGGGGTATTGCTGTGACAGGCCTGACCACGATATTTGTTGGAGAAATATGGAAGAACAAGTGTGGTTTCCATTCAGTAGGATCCTATTCACCAACAAAGAAGTGAAATCATGCCAAAGGCTACAACACATATAAATCTTGAAAACATAGACAAAGCTAGTCATGAACCAATCACGAAGGACCACACACTGAAGGGGTATGCTTATATGAGAGTCTAGAGACACACAGAAGGAAAGTGTCCTTGGCAGGGCTGGGGAGTGTGGAAGATCAGGGCAGTGGAGAAAGGGAACGAGGCTTCTCTTCAGAGTGACTATAGTGTCCTAAAGCTGTTTGTGCTGCTGGCTGCACAACTCTGTGGTGATATCAAAGGCTGTTGCATGTATTAATTTTTAAGTCACTGGAACAAGTTGTTAGGTGTCAGAGGCACTTGTGTCCTGTCCCCAGAGCATCTGGTACTAATAGCATTGGGCCACACACAGTNTGATTCAGATTTTTCCAGGCTGAGGCAGGAGTTCCTTCTGGAATATCTCTAAGAAGTCCCCAAAACAGAAAGAGCTGCTGACTTCCACTAGCACTCCCTAGCTGGCATCCCTCCCCTGCCACCAAGTAACCCGACTCTCCAAACTTACGGTTCATGCCGATGTCATGATAGGTGAGGATGACTGGACGGTTGCCCTTGGGGGTCCCACACAGTGTGACATGCAGGGAGCCATGTAGGGTCTCAATGTCCTGCTCCTGAAGAGAGATCACAGACAGAGGCCTGTCACATGGGATTCACAGCAGCAGTGTGACTGATTCACTGACTGTGACACCTGCCATGCTCCCAACTGTGTTCTAAGGATGCCTCAAGTACACACCTCCTTTAGTCCCCAGAGCTCTGCACTGGCGACAACAGATGTCTGAGGCCAAAAGAGAAAGGGAAGGGAAGGGAGAGCAAAGCTGTGTCAGGAGGCAGAAGACAGGNCCCTGGCAGGTTGTACCCCACACTCCAGGGACAGGTGGACCCAGCCACACTCCTTGAAAAGGNCTTTGTTTTCTGTATCTGGCATAAGCTTCCTCGGTTTCCTGCTCCAGTGCCTCACCTGTCCTATGGGCAATAAATATTTGCTTATTTGAGGCTTCCTAGAAGTCACTCCCCATTTCAAAGGACAACCTCAGTTTCCTGTGGGAACACACAATGTGGTATTTTGAGGAAGAATGGCCCCTATAGGCTTTTATATTTGAATGCTTAATCATCAGGGAATGGAACTCTTCAATAGGATTAGAATTAGGAAATTAGGAGGGATGGCCTTGTTGTCACTGAGGGTAAGCTTGGAGGTTTTCAAATGCCCACACCTGGCTCAGCATTTATCCCCCCCCCCCCCCCATCCTTTGGCCTATGGATCAGGATATAGTTCTCAGATACTGCTCCAATACCGTATGTGCTGCCATGCTGCTGGCCATGATGATAATGGACACAGACAGACAGACAGACAGACAGACAGACAGACAGACAGACACACACACACACACACACACACACACACACACACACACTGGCTCCCTTGACTCCAGTATCTGTTGCCATTCACCCCTCCTGTTTCACAGGCTGAGGTCAAGTCCTCCATTGCACCTCTCAAATGTCATGTAATATTAAGTGACACCAACCAGAGCCAGCCAGCCTCAATCACTGCGGAAGTGGACTGGGCTTGACCTAGCGAAGCTTACCTAGCAGCCATCGTATTACCACAAGGCAAACCATCATTCCAGGGGTGATAAAGGTAGAAGGTAGAAGCCTCAGCATGGCATCCACCTCCTGGGACTGTCAGTGTAGTGGGCTAACTACTTCCCATTCTAAATTGACCAGGGAATGTGCAATCATCCACCTAAATCCCTTCTCTCTCCTGNTCCACTCTGAGGCCAGTTCTTAGAAATCCACAGTCCTCCTCATACACCCTCAGGAAAACAAGGAGCATGTCCATCTTTCTTCTACCCTCAAAAAGACAGGCTCCACCTTAGTTCCAAGNCCTCAGCTCCCTGTGGGCTGATTTTCCCTGCCATTGTCATCTGAACCTCTCATGTAGATGGTTGTGAGCCTCTATGACCCTCTGTGACTCTGCCTTTGCCCCATGCTGTCNGTCCTCTTTGCTGTCAATCAAGGCTTCTGAGGACCCAAGGCACACATCTCCCGGGAGNCAATTTCCTCATCTGAGAGCAACAGCTTCCTCCTCTGATGTGGTTGGCTCCTGGCAAGCAAGCCCACAGCCCTCCCCTCCCGACTCTGTGGAATAAGAATTTTAACCTGTGGCAGTGTCTGTGGGATAGTGATGATATGGCAAGCACAGGCAGGCATTGGCACAGGCGCAGGCAGGCACTGACAGGCACAGACAGACACAGCCAGGTACAGGCAGACACAGGGCAGGCACCAGAAGACACAGTCAGGGATAGGTAGGCACTGGCATGCACAGGCAGGGACACCTAGCTCCTTGAGTCTTATACACATCTAGATGTGTATAAGAGACAGCCTGAGCCTCATGCTTTATTGCCCTCAAAACAAGTCCTCCCCGCCAGGAACATAAAGCCCAGCCCTGCCTCCCTCCTCTCTTTCCCTCCAGGCTCAGCACTTCTTTCCTGCCCAGAGCAAGCTCTGGAAAAATCCATAGGACAAGAGCAACAGCACAGCCCCACGGGACATGGGTCATCTGCNGGCCCTGAAGCCACCATGGAAACAATGGTCCATTGTGGGGCCACATTCTTTATTGTCCTCGGGGCTAACCCACATGGCTCCTTCTAAAAATAGGCCAAGCCAGCCTCCCTGTGGATACTACCCTACTATATATACTTCCCTTGTCCAATTTGATAAGCCCTCGGGACCACACCTCTAAGAAGGGAGAGCATGCCCCCAACCCCAGGAGCCTCAGCAGCAGTGATAGCAAGGGGAGTTGGGACACAGCCAGGCAGAGGGGACCCTTAGCACTCCCTACCACTGAGAGCAGCTTAAGGGGTGGCGATGCATCTCTGACTTTGGCTCTCCTCTTTAGAAGCCTTACAGATTATAATTTTAACTTGAAGGAGTCACCCCTCTACCCAAGAAAGAAATATTACCCTGGTGTAGCTTCCTGATCTACATGGACGCTGTCTGTGCATAGCAGGGCTCAGGGCTGCAGGGACATCGGAACTGTGTGCTGCTTTANCTGTCCTGGTGTCCNACAGCNGGTAATCCCCTATGCTAGGAGTCTTCAGGAGACACTTCTGGCTGGGATGCTATGGGAACCTGTCTCTTGCTCCTCTAGTTCTAAAGCCTCACACTCNACGCTACAGCAGGTCCAGAGGCAGAGAGCAAAAGACCCAGCTCAGAGGTCATACAGCCAGGAAGACATGAGACAAATCCCATCTCTTACTCGCTCTGAGAAGTCTAGAAACTATCTTTCTTAGGGGCAGGGTGACATTTGAAGGTGTCAGCAAGGACCATTGCAATCACTCCATCTCACCACAGACCCTACCTCAAGCTTCTTCACATGTTCTCGTGGAATCCATCTGACTCCACTACCTAACAACTACCATCCCNCATAGATGAGGGAACCGAGGCTGAGAGAGGTCAAGTCACTTGCCTGACGTCACAGAGCTAAGATGGTGGGACAATGTTTGAACTGATCTTGGATTTAGACAGCCCAGATTCAAAGCCTGGTCTCCGAAGATCTGTTCTCTACTTTGTGCAGATGAAGGAGTTTAGGAAAGCAGTAAGGTGACACCCCACCCCCGGGACCACCTGCAAACTGGGTCTCTGTTTCTCTTCCCAGCGGCTTGAACCTGTGTGTGGTTACACTAGCACATGGAGCTGAGAGTAACTAATACCTGTTCTTGTCATCCTGCTAAAGCGTGCACTCGTCCTCACTGCAGGACACACACCTGTCCTCAACACATCTGTTCTGGCTACAGAACATGCGCCTTTATGCGCAGGGCATCAGACACAGAAAGGGCTCAGCACAAGCCCCACCTGCTTTGAGAGGCCCTTCCCACCACACCATGCCCACAACACACACACACATCCTTGTTCTCTCGGCTGTACATGCTTTCATCACGGGTACCCATTCATAGCTACAATCCCAGACCAGACTGGGGAGTTCCAGAGAGAAGGCCTGGCCCTGAGACAGAGAAGGTCCAGCCCAGACTGGATACTTAGGAGTTCAATGAATGACCTATACAGCCAATAACCAGCAAAGAGACATTCTCTTGCCTTCGGTATACACTGCCTGCAAGTAAGGAACGGCACTTGGGGACACCTCCAAAGAAACATACCTCTGGCTGCCAGACCCGTGTGTGGCCTGAGANGTTGAACACTGCAACAGACTCTCTTCTAGAGGCCAGAGATGGAGAGTGTCTGATCCATGTGAGAATCCCCACTGTGCACCAACCTGACTGTGTCTAACAAATCTCTCCTTTTTCCTATCTCTTCTGTGTCCAAGGATGGTCAGAAAACACTACTCCAACAAGAGAAATGTCAGCAGGACTCTTTNGGGTTTCCTGGAGACTTTTAAAGCTAACAGATCAATACTGGAACTTTTTTTTTAATCTTTCTCTCTTGCCCTTTCACCTGTTTCCTATCTGCACCGTGCACGGGATTGCTCAGGGATTCAGCAGCTATGTTATAAACACGAGGACAGAAGCTACACACTTGCAATGATGGAGTGGGAAGATGGAAGGGTTGAGTGATATTCATCTCCTGCTAATTATAAATAGAAACCATGCTTGTTTAGGGAACTGTGATATGAGAGCTGTTAATCCCAGCGTATATCCATTAGGTGCCATTGTTATATGCTATCAGCCATAGCTGAGAATCCCTGCCATTAACCGTAGGCCTGGGGCTGCCCTAGTTTCATTCNTGCTGTGACAAATACCCTGATCAAACACAGCTTAGTAAGGAAAGGGTTTATTTCAGTTTACAACTCCACATTACAGTCTGTCATTGANGGAAGTCAAGAGAGAAACCTGAAGGCAGGCCTTTTTACTATTCCACACAATGCTACCTCCAAGAAACTTAGGCCACAGCCAAAGAAGCATGGTGGGAAATACAGAAGATACTGCTTGCCAGCTAGCTGGTAGGTTTGCACTTAGCTACTAGCTTTCTTATACAGTTCAGGACTACCTGCCTAGGGAATGGTGCCGCCCACNATGCACTGGACTCTCCTACATCAATTAGTGATTGAGACAATCTCACNCAGACATGTTCATAGGATAGTATGAGATTCTCTTCCCAGATAGTTCTAAGTCATGTCAAGATGACAGTTAAAGCTAACCATAACAGGGGTAANGGCAAGCCTGCTTCTCCCCAGGCTGCCACCACAACTAAGACCCAGAAGTGCTTTTCACATTGTTCCCTCTCTCCATGTTGGTTGTTTAACTGCTGGAGANGTGATTACTGGGGAGACAGAATGGCTTAAGTCACTGGCTGGATAATCTAGGGCTCTAAACACCAGCGGCTGCAGCTGCCATAATCTCTCACTCTTCTCTGGAGGACCTGGGCAGACACCAGAGGATGGCACTCTCCCAGATTCCAAGGAAGCTATATTCACCACCCCTACCCCAGGCCAGCAAGCCTGGGGTCAAGCCATACCACGACACTGGGAGATGAGACTACATGGACCCAAGGCTCCACCACTCTCTGTGTCACCATCCTTCCAAGACAGAGAAGAGAAGCTACAGGTCACAGTTGTTNGGGCTTTGGGTCAGCCTGGGTCACAGAAAACACCTAGCGTCACAGTGGAAAGCCAGAGTCCCCAAAGAGGGCAGACAGGGGAAGAATGTTCTTGGGACAGGGAAAAGAAAAATGAGTGATCAGTGCTACCCACAGTCAGTAGAGAAGCACAGTGGTCTGAGCTTAAAATCAAGGTACATGGATGGAAGGCTGGCCAGGCCCTCCACGTGTAGCGACCCATCCCCTTGTTTCACAGATTAGAACTAAGCCTTGGTGAAGAGAAGCAGGCAACTAAAGGCAGGGGCCTTCTGTCCAGGGCACTCCAGTTACCAGAGGAAGGTCTACTGGGTCAGCCTGACAGATCCTGGCTGGGGCAGACATGTCAGCACAGTTCTAAGCCTCAACCTAGACAGCTTTCCTTTACTGTTCCAGGGGGATGTTTCCAGGAAACACCAGAGCAGGCAGCTGGCATGCCACATCCATCCAGATGTGCAATGGGGTTTCTGAATCCCAGAAGCTTCTCTGGGAAGTGAGACCAGGAAAAGGAAAGGACAAGAAATGGGAAAATTATGAACTCTCAGCCTTCTGTGGGAGTTCTGCCCCCTCTAGCCATGGAATGAAAACAAGAAACAAAGGTGTAGAGAGAAAGAACTTAGTCCAA
Source organism: Neotoma lepida (assembly GCA_001675575.1). NCBI lineage: Eukaryota > Metazoa > Chordata > Mammalia > Rodentia > Cricetidae > Neotoma > Neotoma lepida. Next base: position 47,082 of record LZPO01066458.1, on the reverse strand, counting down.
GATGGCTGCTGGTTAGACTTTCCCATGAGCTAATGGGCTTGCAACAGAAGGGCAAAGGCACAGCCTCCAGCCTGACTTGTTCCAGTAAGACAAGAAGCTGCAGGAAGCAGGAATGGGCACAGGATTCCCCGAGGCCAGTCACCCTGTCTGGCCCTCTACCCTCCAGGAGGCCCTGAAGGGAANAGCTGTTTATTTTCCAGCGTGTTCTGTGTGCACTAACATATTCCCATGGAAACCAAACTAGATGAAGCCATTTGAACAAGTGCAGGGCCTAGATAGAAGACATTAGCTACTGAAGACCTAACAGCAAAAGCCAGCCAACCAGCCTGGAATCAGAAGTGACAGGATAGGGACAGAGTGGACCTGAGCCCCCGACCCCACCTCCCCAAACTACTTGCAAAGGAGACCCCAGCTCTGGATGTAGGAACCGAGTCAGCTTCAACATCCATCTCATCATCATGTGACTTCCCTGGAGTTGTATCTTAGATGTTAACACAAGGCAGGCAGGTGCATTGCTCTTACCAGTGTCATGAGACTCACATATGGCCATTTGGGGAGAGCACAGAGCAGTTTCCAGAAGATACTCTGTGTTCAGAAGTCAGCCCTTTCAAGTTTACAACCTTCCTGGACTATTGTGTTTTCAGGAGTCAGCCTAGACTTAAACTTAGGACTATCCCAATAGTACCCCTGAGCATCTTCACACAGATCTCTCTGCAAAGATAGTAAGGAAGCCCTGGGACATCCAGTGGCTTAGACAGACCCATCCGGAGCAGTAAGGCATCTCAAAGGCACCTGCCAGTTTTGATCATTCCAGAATTGTAGTCAAAAGAAATAAGCTCAAATACCACATAATGCCACAACCCCCACTCATCAAACTTACAGACACATCATCCTCTGAGGACAGCTGTCCCGGCAGGACCAGATCAAACTGTATCTGTCCTGAAGCACTGCAGGCTAGCAGCCACCAGCTGACACATTAAAGTATCCAGAGACCATTTAGCCAAGGGACATGTATCAATATGAGCTAGAACAGTGAGCAGATCAGACAAGTAGATCACTCTAAGGTGACATAGGTAGGGAGACATAAAGCCCATACCACTTGGTCAGGCAGTCAAGCTAGCTCCAGAGAAGAGCAATCCCACTTCTTGGTGACAGATTCTCTTCTGGTTAGCTCTGAGCTAGGGAGCATACATATCTACTCATTAAAAAGATGTGTAAAAAACTTAAACTCTTAAGACCGTAGAAAAGGGAGAGTCAGCTAGGTTCATCGAAAATGACGAAGTAGGAGTTGTTCTTCATGTGACAGTCCAGACTGCCTTCAGATGGGCAGCTGGGTTCCTCAAGCCAACTCCCATGAGATGGGAGGAACAGGAAGTGAACGAAGATGTTGAGTGCTTGCCAAGAAGGCACAGACATTCTAAGCCTCACACCACCTCCCCCCCCCACAAAGACTTAACAAGAAATCAATGGACTAGTACAAACCGTGTGGTTGGCCAGACAGACCACAGAGGTATGGCGGAGGCAAGCCACAGTGCAGTCTTAGTGACAGGGGATCCCCAAGTCTGAAACTAGAGGAAAGTTCTGCAGGGGAGAGTTTCAGCCAAGACTGTACTCATGGGACCGCCTTACAGATGCTGTCACAGTTTTATCATCCATGAGCAGGGACAATAAGATGATAACACAAGTTCCTGCATTTTTTACCAAGAGCACAGGGCACACGCCTGGCTTGTCCATGGACCTCATGGCAGANAAGTGGCATCATTTTATTACAACATGATGAGCTTTGGGGTTACAAAGATATGAGAAATTAACAAGTCACCCAAATATAGCTATTACATGGTCCCACTTACATAAGGTGCTTGGAAACAACAAACTNATTCATAGACGGTGAAATGGCAGTGGAAGGGCCTGGGAGAGGGGAAGATGAACTTTTAAAATCTATGCACTTACTGCCACCAAACCGCACACTTAAAAGTGGTAAGCATGTCACCTGTTCTATGTATTTTACCACAATGAAAATCAGAGGAAACCCACAATATATGATGGGGTGTGTTCTGCTCAACCCAGCACTGATGTTATGGCCCCAACCTTACCCTCTCTATAATACAAAGTCACTTTTAAAAGGCTATAGACTTTCCCATATCACAAAGGAGGAAGCTGAGGCTGGGGGGACTGNGTTGATAACCAGAAAAGGGCCACTGATACTTGTATCCCACTCTCTCTGAGGCCACACACAGCCTTCACTCTGAGAACAGATAATTACTGTATCAATCATGCACTGAGCACGAAGGCCCACAGAGCAAAGAAAGCAAGTCACCAGGCTCTTATCAGGGAAAGGCTTGTGTGGCTCAGCCCTGACTGCACAGGTGGGCCTCCCGGGACTGTCAGTTACAGCTCTTCTCGGCCCACANAGCCAATTAAATAACCAAGGTCTCAGGGGACAGTTTCATGGCTCTTACTACCCTGGGACAAGAGGACACAGTGATCGGAAACAAGATCAAGTGTCACAGTCTTAGCTACCACTGATAGACAACTTCTTCTCTTACTCTCTCCTTCTGTGTCTCCAGCAGGACAGAACAGGGCTGGACAAGATAAACCAAAGTCCTCAGGATATTCCATTGACCTCCAACTCACCACAATACCTGCACATCCCTGAGTCCTAGAGAGTAAGANGGATGGTGCGGAGCTCTGGACATTGCATCAAATATACAACCTCAAACAGTGAGCCAAAGATGTGCATTTTCCCCAGTGCAGTCAAACCTGGGCCTGGTGTGACACTCAGTGCTACCATGTCGACCTCCATTTCTCCATCTGAGCTAGGTGGACNTCATGCTTCTCCTGATTGTTGAGGAGTTAAATGAGGCACTGGCTGGGAAGCCCTTGGTGTGGTTCCTTGCATATGGGAACAGGCAGTGACTTTATCAGTCCCACTCAGACATCTGTGGGTCTCAGACAGGAAAGTACAGGCTGTGACACTGCCTCCTACNNCAACCACAGGGTGGCCTCTGGCAAGCCACTCTCCAGAACTGTCTCTCCCCTTCTTAACAAGAACGTGGGTAGGACTGAAGACACCAGGAGTCCCACTCTCTTTAGAGACCAAGATACNTGTTCTGGGTGCTGGGCACAGCCANTGAAATGATTCCCCCAAATCNTCAACCTTCTGGTGGGCANTGGACCAGATCACAAGGAGTCAAACAGAACATATATAATCAGGCAGTGGTGGGGGTGGAGTGACAAGCACTCCTCAGTGGGCCTTCAAAATTCTAAACCCCTTCCTAGATCCTTTGCACCCAAGAAGCTGCCCCCACCCCATGGTCTCTCTCCTGTTTCTACTACAAGGCCAGTGGACCTGTCCACTTGTTTGTCTTCCATCTCTGATGGGATGAATACTGAATGCAAATGACCTTACTAATTTGGGGGAGAGAGGCTTCTCCTGACTTTCCCAACCATGATTCCTAGAAGCATGTTTCTGGCCTGACCCCATGTCTTTTCATCCACCAGGAACATGTANGTAAAGAAGCTAGTGGTGAAGAAGTCAAGCTTCTGGATTTTAAAGGCCACTTTTGCCCACTTNTACCTCTGTCATATTTCTTTGCAGATCACAGCCTTTTNTTTGANCCACTACTGGGAATTCTACTGGTATCTGAGCTGTCACAGGGTGGGAGACACAGCCAGCATCGAGGGAGAGCTCTACAATAGCCCCAGGTACGTGTCCCAGCAACAGCAGTCACCATCTAGGCAACATGAAAGCTCTGAACAAGAGACGATACAGAGCCCATCACTTCTTGGCCTTCTGACTGAGATTAAGTGGGGATGATGGCACAGGGCATTGGACAGACCAGGGTTTCCCCACTCTCTACAGATGGCTAGTAGACAAAGCTGGAAATATACCCCTGACTGGCCCTCCAGCTGACTCTGAGTGGGCTATATACNCCAAACTTGGGCAAAGGACCCCAGTTTCAGATTTCCTAACATAGTCAATATTGGTACATTTCCACCTCACAGGGTCCGAAGTCTACTGGGCTTTTGNTATTTCCCACACANACCCCATCCCTCTGGGGCCACATGGCAGTATGTCTGTCTGCCCTCCTGGGGGCAGGTCAGTTCCCGCCTCCCTGGCTGGAACTCAGACTAGCTTCTTCCAGGGGAAGTTACAAAATGTGGGGATAGGCTGAGCTCATTCCCTGCCCTCTGCTGANTCCACATTCAAACAGCAATCCACTTCATGCCCGCCGATGGGANGAAGAAAGGAAGGGGATAAGTGGACNAGTGGATAAAAAAGGAGACCACACCCTCTACTTGCCTGAACATCGAACTCTTGCAGGAGGCCAGTGATGGTCTGTGGAGAGATGACAGAGTCACAGTTAGTTTCCTTGGTTAGAGACAAACATCAGTACTCAGGGTCTTCTCCATTGCCTGAATCTAAACTCTGCTCAGTGGGCTTCCCTGAGTCCTTGCAAAGAGAGACTGTTTCACCTCAGGGAACAGCAGCCCCATAGAAAATCGGCCCATCTGCTAGATTCTTTTCTGAGAGCAAGCAGAGCACAGGCCTGAGTGACAGAGCACCACAAGTGGCCACACAGTTCATACACACACCCGTGTGCTGTACTCCTGAAACTCATATGGGACCCTGTCACCTCTGCTCTTGCAATTTCCTCATGGCTGTCAATGTCTGCGTTCTGTATTTAAATCCACTCTTTAGTGGGGAGAAGAGGATAATGGAACCCTTGAAGCCTTTTCCCCAACCTACACATAATGAATTTTAGCCCAAACAGCTTTTATCCTTTAATAGCTTTCCGTGACAGGAAGGGCTTGGGAGGATAGGAGAAGGTCTAGACTCCCCTGAAGCCAGGACAGCGTGGTTCAGGGAGGGCCTGGAGCCTCACTGGTCCAGCCAGTATCTGTTAAGAATTGCTACTGGCTTGTTTTCTGCTCGACTTTGAGACTGAATCCAATTGTAGAACACGAGGCACCAGCCCGAGCCACGAGCCTCCAGTACAGAAAATGGCTTAGAAGTGCCAAATGCCCAAGAGGCCAGGGAAACAAAGCAGGGCACGGAGGAGCACAGGGGCTGGAGAACTGTAAATCGTAACAGATGCCCTGCTGCAGGGGCTGTGACTAGCCGATAGGTAAGAATATTAATAGTCATTCAATGCAGATAGAAACAAAGAGGACCAATGCCTTTGCACTCTCTCTCTCTCTCTCTCTCTCTCTCTCTCCTCTCTCTCTTTCTATGTGTGTGTGTGTTCCATACATTTGCTTATATGCTATGCTTTTGTTAACATGTGTGCATGTTGTGTACAAATGAATGTGTATTTATAACTGCAAGTGTGCATGTGTGTGCCCATTATGAGCATGTGATAGGGTAGCCTGAGGTAGCTTCACTCACCTCCCCTTTTTCCACCAGAGGCTTCACCTCGGCGAGGTCCACGTCCTGTAGCTCACGGGACATGTCCCTGCTATCACAGACCTACCAGGGGAAAAAGGCCAGGAGGTCAGCACTTCCCGTGAGGCAACTTTCTTGGAAGAAGCTCATAAATGAATGGAATAAACAGGAAGGCCAGGCCTCCCCACTGCCCCCCAGCTCCTCCCACCCACATCCATGCCCATGCTGTGGGCTACAAGGAAGCCCTCGTCCCCTCAGCCTTGCCCAGGCTTCCTGGTGGAAGTGGATAGTAGATTTCTGAAAGAGGAAACAGGTTCACTGTCACAACTGCAACAAAGCGGATGAATGGAGAACCGAAAGCAGGTGCTACATCTAACCCAGACCCACCCAGCACACCCCAATGCTTCACGATACTTTCTAGAAGGAGATCCCTCTACTGATCCCAAAGCAAACCATCCTCAGATTAACAATCAAGGGACCAAAAAGCCCCTGGGTGGCATCATGAACAGGTGCTATATACACCTCTAGGAAGGACTCCAGGTCGCCTGACCACAGTGGAAGAACAGGACACAGGGACAAATCCAGGCCAAGGGACTGACAGGTACTGAGNACTCAGTAGGATGTGGAAAAAAGAACCTAACATGAATGGTACTTCCTGAGCCAGACCCTAAAAGGGCAAGCAGGAGTGGCAACAGGGATCTTCTTGGCTGGCACTGGGACACATACTCCCACAGGCCAAGAAAGAAGGGCTACAGAAACAGACAGGTGCAGAGCCCAGAGGAGCTGGGAATTCTGGCCTAATGAGTTCATGGAGAGAGAAGAGGGCAGAAGGTGATACCCACAGACTTGGGAGATAAACACACATGCTTCTAGATCCACAGTCAAGNTGGAAAAGTCAATGCCCACAGAAAGCAGGCATAGATGAGGCTCAAGGAATGCCAGAAAACAACAGAAGTGTCACAGGTGGTACACAGAGGCCTAAGGTGGAGGAGAAAGCCATAACACAGGCCCAGGATATGGCCCTCTAACTACTAACAGGCAGAGTATGAGTTAGAACCCCAGCTGCTCAAGGCTCTGTAGATATTGCAACAATAAGAGCTAACGTCTCAAAAACTCCTGAGAACCAGCTGCTCGAGTCTACATGAACCCTGTGACCCTCATCTACAGGTCAGCCTGCAAGAGCAGGCCACTCTAATACATACCCAAGCCAAAACAAGGCATGCTGTGGGTGGACGGGGTGGACTGGTCTGGGGCCCCAACGTGACTCTCCCCAATAGATAACCACCTCACAAGAATGTCTTTATGCAGCCTTTGGGGTCTGGGATTCAGAACATTTCAAAAACAAAGTCAGTTTTATATCTGTGAACATTCCTGGGCCTCTGCCAGCTCGGAGGCAGCAGGCATGAAAAGCTATGGTCTGAGAGTCTTGCGAATTCAGCATGTTCATAGTCCTGAGACCTTAGCCGTGGGACACCTCGCCTACACAGCCTAGAGAGACCTTCCAAAAGCCCTGGACTCTGGCAACACCACTTCTCATGCTGAGAGTGGAGGACTTCACATTTCACAGGGATCCTGAACATACTCTGCTCAGCAGAAAGCTCAAGGTGAAGCGAGGGTCTTCTACTTTCCCACAGGGTGGATTCTGACAAGCNTCTTCGGCCCTTGACTGTGAGAGCCTCCCATCACGTAGTGCCCCTGCCTGTTTTCTCTACCTCTAGCAGTTATTTAGATTCCCCTTGGTCCCTAACCCACAGAGCAAAATGCCCTGCAAACTTCCTCCATATTTACAAAGACTCATCACACACTGTAGTCTAGCTCAGTTTGGTCATTTCTCCTCAGCTTCTAGAACATAATGCCAGCCTCCGCCAGCTCTTTCCTCCTTCAGAAACTATAGATCAGGTGTAGCCTCTGGTTCCCTCACTGAACTTCCTGATTCACCCACCTTACACCCTTTCTACTTTCCCTAGACCACAGGATGAGAAGGGCTGAAAGATGGTACAGTCTTATGATACCTCAAGCACTTGCCAATCTGCTCTTTGGAGCCTTAGAACCCTCTTCTGACAGGCCTTCAGCCAACTCAAGGCCTGATGGAAGTCCAAAGGTGAAGGACACTGAGCATAATCTCCACTAGGGTTGATTTGTCTCTAAGAGGCCCTTTTGCATTATCTCAAGGCCTTTTTGATTGTCGTGAATGGAATGCTACTGGGATTCATCTTGCGGAGTAGAGGCCAGGGACACTGCTAAAGATCCTATAATGCACAGGACAGTACCACAGCAAAGACTGCCTGACCCTCCATGCTAACAGTGCAGAGGGTGAGACATCCTCATCTGGGTGAAGACTCAGAAGCTGGTGGGGAGAGACTACATCTCCCAGCAGACTATGGGGCATGCTTGGGGACAGAACGTTCTGAGTGTGGAAACACCTGTTCTATCCAGGTCACTGTTTCTCAGTAACCAAGACTGTGCAGTAACCAGGACTACAGACACCTAGGCTACTACAAGCCACCTCTGTCCCACATATTCATCAGCTGCAGGGGCCCAGGGCATCACCCTTCTACATTCACTCTCCTGACAGGACCAATGGGGGACCAGTCCCTAACTGGGTTTGGCAGCCCAGCAAAAGTGTCTTCCATATGTTAATTTTTTCCCATATGCTTCTGTACAAAGATAGTCTTTTTAGGACATACAGTATAGAAAAACAGATTAAAAACCAAAACCGGAAACTTGGATACAGCCAGGGCTACAGGCATAGCCATTCTGTGGGCTCTTGTACTCCTTCTCCCCAACCCCACCCANTCTGATTTGCACCTCCAAAGNTGCCTTTAGCCAGCAGCTGAATGCCATGGGNAGTTTACAAGGTCCGTGATATAGTCTCAGTTTCTTTCTGAAGGACATTATTAAGCGCCCCTCACAGGGTCAGGAACAAAAGCAACTGCCTTGTTGAGGGGAATTTACCATATGATGGGTCTGGGGATACAGCCATGACTGCTCAG
>LZPO01066458.1:12334-27798 GCA_001675575.1 Neotoma lepida | reverse complement strand
TTTTACTTCTTACTCCGTGGCTTGCTGTGTAGCTGGGTGGCCGACCTCTGGAGTCCTCCTCTCCTTCTTCTCTTGTTCTTTCTTTCTTTCTTTTTTTTTCCTTTGGAAATATTTGGTTCTTTTTAATCAGCTATTGATGCTTATAATAAAATAATTTCAAGTGATACCTAATTTAAACATTTAATAATTCTTGGAAGGAAAATCTACAGCACAATGTAAAGCCTAATTGTCAAATAATACCTCTTTGTTTTTTCAAGAAAGGAGAGTTGAAGACATGATCAAAATTATGGCTGACAATTGGGGTTCATGGGGGTACTTATGGGTCATTGTTCTTTCTTTTCCTCCCAGATTTCTTCTATTTATTCTCTCTGCCTGCCAGCCCCACCTATCTCTCTCCTTCCTCACTATTGGCTGTTCAACGCTTTATTAGACCATCAGGTGTTTTAGGCAGGCAAAGTAACACAGCTTCACAGAGTTAAACAAATGCAACATAAAAGAATGCAACACATCTTTGCATCATTAAACAAATGTTCCACAGCATAAACAAACGTAACACATCTTAAAATGATATTCCACAACAAGGAAGACCTTGACCCTTGGTGTAGAATTTTTAAAGCAGTGGCCTTCTAACACATCCAAATCACCTTGGGAAAGTTCTGAGTAAGGTCCATTTGAAACTCCACTCACTGCAAGTCTCCATAAGTCAAAACAGGCACATTCCCCTTCCTGATAGAACTTTTTGACCCGTTGAGTATTGGGTGAATCGTGTGGCTACAATACCTATGCATAGGTAAGCAACTGCCCTAATGCAGTTGTAAATACACAGCCATGACAGAGATGCTTGCTCTCAACAGAGGTCACCCACCCAGGAGCTGAGCCCTGCCTGGACACCCACCTCCCCAACCCAGGCCAGCTGAGGCAGCAGAGTCTGTTGAACTGAATGTGGCTGTCACTGCACTGAGCTGTTGGAATGAGTTCTCTTTCTCGCTGGTCAGCAGTAGAATTGGATTTGCTTAGCAAATACACACAAGCTGCCAACCCCGCACAGGGTGAGATTAGATTTTCTATACTAATGTGCACTGGAAATTTCTATTCGGCAACACCTTAGATTTCTAAATGGTTACAGGACTCACCTATTTCCGGCCTTCTTTCTTGTTGTCTGTTGAGTACTGGGATTGGGAGAGACCCCAGGGCTAGCTGGTCTCCTGGGGAAGAATGTGGAGATCTGTGGTGTCTTGTACACCTGCCTTTCTATCTTGGGTTCTATGGAAATNACCCCGTTCTCTGTGACAAACAGCTGTGAGCCACTATGAAATCTANGAAAGAAAACTGGCTTCAAACTGGACAAAACAGAGGCTGTGCTCCAGGTACAGAATAAATACTTCGAGTGTAAGTGAAGAAATGACATTTGGTCCTTAGGAAGGTAGTGTTTCCTAGCTTCTGACTTACATNGGATTGCTTAAAGCAGCCAAAACCAAGCCTCACAAGTTGAGGGAAATAAAGTCGTGAGGTCTNTTCTCCCTCAGCCTCAGAGAACAGAAGCCAGTGTCAAGGCACGAAATGGGGCCTACTTCTTGGGAAGTCTTGTCTGGGGTCTGGTNTTACTGATGGTCCTTGGTGTCCCTTGTCATTGCCAGTTGTCCTTCCTTCTGACTTTGGGTCTCCTCTTCTTAAGTGNTCTTCCANAATGACCTCTGTGATAGTTATGTAATNATTCCTGCATCTATGTGTATGTGCATATGTGTGATGTTTGTGGGCACGTCTACCACAGTGATTGTATGGTATTCAAAGAATAGCTTGTTTTTATGTGTGTGTGTGTGTGTGTGTGTGTGTGTGTGTGTGTGCCTCATGTGTACAAGTGTCTGANGGANGCTAGAAAAGGCTGTTAGATCCCTTGGAACTGCAGTTACAAGTAATTGTGATCTGCCTGANGTGAATCTCTCTGGCTACCAAGGACAACTTTGTGGAATCAATTGTCTCCTTCCATCTTTTTATAGNTTCTGGAGATGGAACTCAGGTTGTCAAGCTTGCATCACTGAGTGACATCTGTCTTTACCTGTTGAACCAGCTTGCTGGCCCTATCTATGATGGTTAATTTTGCTACCTCGTTTGGGCCTGGAGTCAACTAAGAAATAGCCTCTGATTCCATCTGTGATGTATTGCCAAGAATTGTCTGACAGAAGAAGATTCTCCCTGAGTCTTGCTTATTCCTTGCTGGCCATTAAGTTTGTCCCAGTGTTTCTGTTCCTGCCACCTTTCACTGACACTAGAAGCCAGCTTCTTAGGCCTTCTGGTGTAGATTGAAGAGCTCTCCAGGAATCCTACGTGTCATCAGCAGATTAGGACTGCTGAAGAGTCCAGCTGTGTAGACTGAGCACCTAACTGGGTTCTCAGCCTCCCTAGCATGCAGCCAGCCATTTTGTAAAGCTTATTCAATGACTTCTGTCCCTCTAGAGAACCCTGACTAACGCAACCTCGTTTTAACTAATCATCAGAAAATGAAACCAAACCACACCAACTGATTCCCAANGCAATACAGTTTGCAAAGTCTGGGAAAGCATACTTTTGGAGGTTACTATTCAACGCAGCACATGGTTCCCGTGGATTTAGAAAGTGTGCATAGAAGATTCCTGGGAGACCTGCTCAGTAGCCTGCTCAGGAAACCATGAGGCTGTTACAGATCTTGGTGGCCTAGATCTTGGTGGAAGTAANGAGAATGGAAGAGTGTAATTCCTGCACTCGGAGGCTGGCTGTGACCTTTCCTACCTGGAAGTTGGGTCATTTCCCTTCACCTTTCACCCACCGTGTCATGCTCTTANGCCTCACTTCAAGGAGGGAGGAGCGAGGAGTAGGGAACTGTTAACTTCAGTTGTGGATAGGGGAGTGCACAAGAGAAGCAAGAGAAGTGTCCCTGGAGGAAGGATGTGGGTGGAACAACAGCTTGTGGGGGGTTTGGGGGATGAGGAAGATATTCACAGAGATATGGCTAGAGAAGTATGCAGATAGGGAGAGAAAAACTTGGGCTTCTGAGGGTGNCCCCATTGCCCCAAAAGGGGAGTGGGGGCAGTCTTGATAGGAAACAAGAGCCAGGAAATGTGTCTGGGCAGGACCTATTATTTAAAGGACAGCTGTGCATGGATGTTACCCTGAGATTTCCACCTAGAGGGAAGAAACTCAGAGCAGAGCCCCAGCCCACACAAAACAGACATGCGGGGGGTGGTGTCTTCTTCCAGTGACTCAGACAAAGACAGGAACAAGAGAACCCTCAGCTGGGCATGGTGGTTCAGAACTGGAATTCCAGCACTGGGAAGACAGAGGTAGGAGGACCGTTATGAGCTTTAGGCTAGCCTGGTCTACAAGGTAAGATCCTAAGGGAGCTATTCCTATAGCCCGAGTCAGCCCTGTCTGGCCTATTAATCTCCTCCAGAGACCATGCAAAAGGAAGGTTCCCCCAGCAAACCTCCCTCCATCTCTGCCAAGCAGGCTTTTATTTAGTCCCACACCTGTCCGGTGAAAATCTACAACTCACCAGGCACAATATGGAATGCTGAGAATAACGAGATTAACAAAAATACATATTTCTTGCCCTTATGAGAGCCTTTATGGTCTGACTATCAGAAAAGCAACTGCTGTCTGATATGTGACTCCCACAGGTTGAGAAACGCTGCCCCGAGCGCTCAGCATCACTATGTCTTACTAGTTAGAATTCCTTAGTGCACGCCTGACATGAATGTAATTTCCAATATCCTGAGCAATAAAGGGAGTGTTTTGTTGTTGTTTGTCCTATTCTTAGCGCTAAAGTCAGGGTCAGATCTTTCTAGGCCATTGTCTCTGTAGGACTCACTGATCCTCAGGTNAGTTTTGCTTGGNGTTGGCTTTGTTATCAAGCACAACCTTACCCATTACACTTCCGTTAGGTGATTTAGCTAGTTAGNGACTTCCTGATCGCTGATGAAGGCAGAGCCCCAGGCTTTGTGAGCTTGACACCCTCCTATCCAGAGCTTGCTGACTTCATGCTCTCCCTACCTACCTGGCCTCGCCTGATTGGATGCTCCACCTCCAACAACAACTGTCCCTTCTAGCTGAANATGACCCTGCCACAGACAGTCATGGCAACATCTTCTTACACCTCTGTCTCATGCCTCTATAGGGTGGAGCTTACTTACTCTTGAACACAGTAGTTTCTCCATCCAGGAAATGCGTTGGCATATGTAAGGTGAGCATTCAGTGATGTTGATTAATTTAATGAAAAGAATGGAGGGAAGAAGGAAAGAAGGGAAAGTAGAATAAAGGGAGAAAAGAAAGAGAGAAAATGAAGAGAGGAAGAGGAAAGGAATAGAAGAAGGAAGGCAGGAAAGGAGAAAGGAGGAAGGGAGAGAAGGAGGGGGGATGGTGAGGAGGCATAGAAGGGAGAGGGAAAGAAAGGAGGGGGAGGAAAAGAGGAGTGAGGGAGGGAAGAAGAAAGGATGAAAAGAGAGGGAAAGGAAAGGAATGAGAGAGAGAGTGAGTGAGAGAGTGAGGGGGGAAGAAAGGGATGGGAAGGGTAGGAAAAGTGAGGGGTGCTCTTGAGTCTCACAATACCTACAATTGACTTAGCGCTACCAGGTCATCCAGGTTCCTAAGATGTCAGGGCTCCTCGGCATTTCCCAAGTTTCAGCCTGTTCTTTGCCTCCAANGTTGGCTTTATTGTATCCACGGAGATGCTCATTGAGTCGCATGAGCAAACGAGTGTCTTTGTAAGCAGAGAAGTTTATTCTAGCCTGACTGATCTCCCACCTGGCTCCAGAGGTAAGGTCACTGGCACACTGTCATCTGGGTCCTGGTCCAGAAAACACAAGAGGATTTTCACNGCAAACCATCAAAGGAACTCCCCAACATGATCACAAGGCAAATGNCACCTGCCAGCATGTCATNTGATGACTTACATGTCAGGTAGCTCTGCCCCTTGCTAGACCTGGTAGTAAACTCCACCTTGGTCAATGAGACCTCTTCCCGAATGTTCTTAGAACTAGGGACTCTGGTGTCTTCCCACTTCCCTTTTCCTCACCATGCTCTTTCCATTTTATTTTACTTTATTCTGTCTCTGTGTGTGTTCCTGTATGTGGACTGTAAGCACCAGGGATGTGCCAGTCTCTGCTTCCCCAGGACCTGCCGGGAGTATAAGCACATGACACCACACCCAGCTTTTTTTTTTTAACACGGTTTCTGGGGATTAAACTCAGGTCCTCATGCTTNCAAGGCAAAAGGCTTCAGCGACTGAGCCATCCCTGCAGCCCACTTTGCCATGCTTTCTGAAGCTAAGTGTGAATGGCTGTCAGAGTCACCATTGCCAGGAGCCTTCACCTCACCATCTTCCCTGGACAGGCATGCTGATACTCACTTCACCAGGGATTCAGGCAGTGTATGTTTTTGACTCCCACTAGGGTCAAAGACAAGAGAGGGGGATTCTGTGCAAATTGTCCATCCTGAGCAACAGGGGCAGACTACTCACGCGGTCAGCCACGAGAAGTGAAACAGCAAACATCTATGTGCAGGGCATGGTGCTGGGGTCCTTGACCACCCTGAACCTAGGCAAAAATCGGAGTGACCAGAGGAGAAAGCATCAAACCTTTATCTCACAATCCAGCAGAGATTTAATGGAGTGGGTAAAGAGGTGGAGTTCAGTTGTCTTCCTTGTAAGTNCAGTATGGCCTCTGCTAGCAGCCCATTGCAAAGACATGGAAACTGAGGACCACTTCTCTAAGATGACCAGGAAGTATAATTCTCTGCTAGGGAAGGTGATACAGAGGACCTTGAGGCAGCACTGTTGCTAAGCAGCCATCTGGGGATGTGATCAGGTGACTGGGCCAAATAGCAAATCCAACTAACAATCCTGTTGATGGCAAAGGGAGCCAAGTCAGGNGCCAATGAGAAGAAGAAAAATGGCTAACAGGCACTGCCTTCCCATGTCCTGCCAGGGCCATGCCCAAGGAAGGAGTGGCCCCATCTGCCTAGAACACATGACTGCCCCTACTTTATTGCAGGTCCAAGCTCATATTTGTATAGGCAGACAGTGACTTTGCCTCTAGCACACAGACTGTCAATAGAGCTTGCCTTAATCCAAAGTGTCCCATAAACCAGGAAGTGCTGTAAAAATGGTGAGTAAGTTCATCTTAGCAAGTTTAAAGGTTTTAGAAGGAAATGCTTTGTGTACAATTATCAATAAATGCTACATACTTATATACATACACATATACACACATATGGAAGCACAGACACATACACAAATAAATACAAAACATACATACATGCATACACATATGTTTGAAAAACAAATCACAACAAAATATAAAATATAAGACACACAATGAAACANAAAACAACCTCTCATGTAAAAATAATCTTTATTACATTTCTGAGTTTCTCCTTCTAGAAATTTTTCTGTAGCTTGGCATGTGTGCTGGTNTGTAAACTTATCACATTTTTATAATATTTTAATTAATTCTTAGGGAATTTCATGCAATGTATCTTGATCATCTTCACCCCCCCCCCACTCCTCCAGGCAAACATCTAATTGTGAGATTTTTTTTTTCAAGACTGGGTCTCATGTAGCTGAGGGTGGTTTTGAACTTTGGGTCCTCTTGGGTGTACCTGCTCTGTGCCGAGATTACAGGCATGGATCACCACACCCAGGTTATGCAGTGCTGGGGATCAAATCCATGGCTTTGTATGTAATGGAAAAGCTCTCTCTAGACTAAGCTACACCCTCAACCAAAGTATATCAAGATTTTTTTTGTAACTCCCTTTTTTCCTATAACCACACGTTAAAAGCACCTTTATATTTAACAAATCTAACCACATATCCTTTTCACCCATTATAAAATAGTCCGTGCATAAAACAACAACAAAAAGCATCACACTCGGGTGTGTGGTGTAATCAAAGATTTAGGTGAGGAACATCAGGATACAGCAGCCCCCTGGGAGAGACAGAGAGCCAAGCAACCACTCACCATGATGTTTGCAGACACCCTCAGGGCCTTGGGACTGTCCTGAAGACATAAAGAGTCTGTCCATCCTGTGGATACCCCACAGCTAATTTCCTGTGTCTCTTGCTGGCAGACCTTTGGCTGTTTATGCTTCTGTGCTGGCATGCCTAACCCTGTGTATTTGCACACACACTTTAAAAGAGTTAACTAGTAACTTCTTCAGGTAGAGTCGTAAAAGGGAAATCTCTGGGTCAAGGGGTCTATATGACTTTTGAGATATTATTGCACTCAGCCTTCCAAAAGCAACCAGAGGGCTGGGTCTGCAGGCTGCTCCGTCCCTGTCTCCACCCAGATGCCTGCTTGCTTGAGAGGGGAGAGCCAGAATCCTGCTTTTGACTCTGTGCACTCAAGTGTCTTCTTTGCTGGAGAAGTTAATGCTGCTACTTACTTCATGTATTTATAGTTGACCCTCATGCATCACAAATGAGAGGCCCTGCTACCAAGACATACCATCTCAAGATCCCTGTGAGTCGAAGNCCCCATCCCACCCCTCTTCTTAATTCCACACTTGGAAGCCATTGCTCAACTCCCAGACAGGAAGCCAGGCTGAACTTGGATATCAAGCCACTGATTCTGCCCAGCAGGAGCCCTGGAAGCTAGGCCACATTGCTCCCTTCTCTGAACCAACAAGGGGCTAGCCAAGGAGAAAATCATGAAAGTAGGAAATAATTATGGCCTTAGCTGTAAATAAACCAGTACTTGTGTCACATCTGGTGGCTGCTGGATGTAGCATTAGAGAGCCGGAGTGTCTTGCTGCTGACTTCTCTCCATCCACCATACGAAGCAAGAATTCCAGTCCTCAGACACAAGGAAACAGGCTGAGAGACGATAGGCAGGTGAATTGCAAGAGGCCTCACAGCTAATTTCTAGAACCTGCTATCTTGGAAGACTGATACCATCAGCATCTCTAGTTGTCATATGGAATGACTGTCACCAAATTGTGCCCAGAATGTTTTCCCAGAAGGCTCTCAGATAATCCTGCTCTAATCCTCCCCCTCCCCGCTGTCAGTGCTACCACTACTTGACACACACATCTAGAACTAGACAAATGTTCCTCATTAGAAGGCCTGACCCATGTCCAGACCCACTTCAGCCAGCTCCCCAAGATGGAACGTTGCTCACCCCTCACTGAGTTTGATAACTCAGTGTTCACTAAGCCTTCTAGGCTCACCACAGCTCCTACTCTTAGCCTGACTTTCCTCAGCACAGTTCCCTCTCTGATGGGAACTCAGAAGGCNCGAGCTGAAGGGCTCTCAGAAAACAAAGGATGCATGGACTTGCCATAACTAAATGTCTGCCAGGGACTCCAAACACTCAACACACACAGGAAGCAGCCTGACCACCAAGGAAGGGTTGCAACATCACCCTTTCTTAGGTAGGGAAGCTGAGCAGCAACAATGCAGGTCTTGAACCACCAAAAGTTCTCTGGTTTTAATAAAAACATCTTAATATAACACATAGTACCAAGGAAGCTGTAAGCCCTTTGCATGACATCGTCATAATCTTTACAACTTTCTAAGAAGTTAGCGTTCACTTTGTTTTGTTTTTAATCATCTCCACTTTATGAATGGAAATACCAAGGCTGGAAACAAGCAAACATAAAAAAGTCATTTGCTCAGAAAGTCCCAAATAGCAAAGTAAAGCCAGAACTGGAAGTCAGGCAGTCTGTAAACTACCTACCAACCTTGTCTTATGACCTCTAAACTCACACTCTGTCACTAAATCCTCAATTCTTATGTGACTCTGAGCACGTTCTTGTAGGCAGTGTTGGTGGGAACATGCTTGAAGCCAGTACTCTCTCTGCCACTGGAGGAACTTGACACCCACAGAGAGTACACCTGGCCCCAGGTACCAGGTCTCATGATTAAATCCGGTCCTGCAAGATTTCAGTCTGCTCCTACCTCCTCCCTGGCCCCTGGGCAGCCATGGGCCTGGACTCTGAAGAATGATACAGGCTTAATCACCAGATGAGTAACCCCGTCCGGCTTCTTTGAGCTGCTTATTAATAGAATGGAGGTGTGCGTGCTCAAGGATAGTCTAGCTGTTTGGGAAGCAGGGCTGGCTGGCTGTCCAAATTTATGACGTCACCTGGATGAATCAGGCTTTGGGCCACCCCCCTTGATCCTTTTCTGGTTGAAGACCTGGCCTGTCACCTCCGGAACACCTCACTTCCAGAGCAAATCAGTGCTTCACCTGCCCCTTCCTGCTAAATGACTTCATCTGTTCCCAGGCTGGCTGCAGCACCTGAAGCTTTTAGAGGAAGACTTGGATGAATCCTGGGAAACCCTGACCATACTGTCTAACACTTTAGACTTCAGTTTTCTTGTCTTTGTAATGGATATACCAAGAAAGAATTGCATGTAGGCACAAAGTAAGTCACCAGTCACCACTGTGATGGGTATGACAAGGTGGCTGTCAGGTTGGAACTGCTGTCATAGGCCCCAGAGGACCTTGTCCTTTTATTTATTTTTATTTATTTTATTTTAGTTGTTATAGTTTCTTTTATTTTTTTGAGATTATAATATAATTATATCATTTTTCCTTTCCCTCCTTTTTCATTAATTGTTGTTATANGCATATATATGCATATACATATATATTCCTAAATACAACCTCAATCTGCAAAATATTACTTAAATATGTCTGTTTTCAGGGCTGACCACTTGGTATTAGGTAACAACTGGTGTGCTCTTCCCTGGGGAAGACTATTTCTCCTGCTTTCAGCATTCCTTAGCTGCCTGTAGTTCTTTGTATGGGGTTGAGGCCTCATGGGTTTTCTCCCATCCACTTTAGCAAGTTTACTGTGTTTAGGCAGTCNTATGGGTGAGATTTTATGGGTGTAGCTTCTGACACTGTAAGGAGACACAATCCCACAGCAAATTCCCTGATCCTCTGGCTCTTACAGTCTTTCTTCCCCTCCTCTTCTTCTGTGAATGTCTTTTTCCCCCTCATCCCTATATTCCTCAACCAAGGGAGATGACAGACCTCTGAGAAACGACAAAATATTGCAGTATTCAACAGTGGAGTTCATCTTATTTTTAGTAGAGTGTTTGAGAAGAGACCTCCACCCAAAGATTAGAGTTACCGAGCCCCGACTGAGACACAGCCCTTGCTGGCTTTTGTTTTGGCAAAACGGGAGGCATGAAAGATTTGGGCCAAGAATACCAGAATGGAGGGAAGGAACAGTTAAATGGAGAGAATACCACGCTGTTCTGGGACAGGGCAAGTCCCCAGGTGCTATGAACAGCTAGGTCATTTCTTTTCCCTTCCATAGCATCCCCAGCACCCTCTCCTTGTCTCTTGAGACCCTTCAGGAGGTAGNCCTAGCCTCAGGACCCTTGAATACTGTCTTGTCCCNGTTGCATAGTCCTGAGCTCTTAGCATTAGTGGGAGAGCTGGAGTGCTCTACTTGTGACTTCGACTGAACTTGCCACCGAGTCAGCAAAACATGGACACATGTCCACACGTTCACACTGACTTCAAGAAAACAAAGAAATGGAGGTTATCTAACCGTGTTTTTGTTGGTGATTGTGGTGGTAGTACGATGAAATTCTGGAGACTTTTTTTTTTATGAAGAAAGAAGTTTATCTTGGCTCAGGATTCTGGAGGCTGAGGGGCATCCAAGAATAGGGCCTGCATCTGGGGAGGGACCAGTGCTGCCTTAGTGTGTAGTGAATACAGGCTGAATACGCACACATGGGAGAGTGCACCTTGCTTTTCAACAACCTGCTCTGCAGCTGGGTCCAGGGGTTCACATCAGTAATCCCACCATTAAAGATGGGAGGCAGAGGGATTAGCAACAGTTTCCAGGCAGCCTTGTATATGGTCCAAGACCCTGTTTCAGCCTCAACACCTCCAAAATAACCCAACCTGACCCAGAGGTAATGGGTCCAGTGCCAAAGAGCTAGAACTTANTCCTTCCTACAAAATGCCAATGATCCATTCCTGAGGTTCTGTTCTGAAATGGGGCAGGTCTTTNGGTGCTATAAACAGCTTGGATGCTTCTCACTTCCATGAGGCAGGACTTGAGAGTAATTCTAGGTCATCAGGAGGGCATAAGCTACCATGACCAAGCACCTCCCACTAGGCTCCTCTTCTGACATTTCATTCAAGACTGAAGCCTTGGCATAGGTTTGTGTGGATATGAGCCCATAGTCACACCACAGCAGATGTTTCTTGAACATCCGACTTGGAGGCCCAAATACCCCATTTCCCACACCTGCAAAAGGGTCCTGCACCTCTGCATAAGACAAGTACCACTAGTACATGAGGTCCACACAGAAAGGGAAGACTTGAGGATGTATGTGCCACAAGAGTAGTGCCGGGGTGGGGGGGGCAGGAAGAAGTTCTGCTCTCCATGGCTAGACATGGGCTGCATTATTCAACAGCCCAGTTGTCACATGTTTAAGTCAGATGAAGCAAAAAGAGATGCCACTCTAGCACCATTTCCAGGCATTAATAACCCAGGTGGCCATTGGCTACTGGACTAGTCAAAACACATTTCGATCATCAAAGAAAGTTGTACTAATTTGCTGGTTCAAGAGCCCAGAAAATTCTACCTAGACTGGCATGGAGCAATTCTTTAGTAAGCTCTGCATGGGGAGGGGGGATCAAAACAAAATACTTTATTCCATTAGACAAAGGCAAGGTCTTCTGGTTTTAGGGGCAGTTTTATTTCCAGCAGTTAAGGTTGAAGAAGAAGCCTTAAAAAAGATGAGGTGGGTAAGAGTTATATGATGAAAGAAAGTGTGTGTAAATCATTTCCTGGAGTAGGAGGTCTGAGCTACTGTGTTCTCAAAGACACTTCCTTCCACAGGTCCCTTCTTTGGAGGCCTTTGGAGACATTCTCGTGGGTGGAGTCTCTGCTGCCCAGGTGTCTCTGAAGGCCTTCTGGAACAGCATCACAGGGTGGTTTCATTTTTTTGTTCTGAGGTCTACTCTGCCTCAAGGGTGCTGGCTCTTGGAGGAGAGGTCAGGAGAGTGGCCCTACCATCCTTAGCCAGTGTGCTTGTTAGCCTAGAGTCGCCTGGGAAAAGTCTCAATGAGGAATTATCTACATTGTGTTGACTTATGGGTGTGTCTAGGAGGAACTGTCTTAACTAAGTTAATTGATGTGATGTAGGAAGACCCAGGCTACTATGGGAGGCCTCATTCCCTAGGCAGAAGGTTCTAGACTATATTGAGGTGGAGAAATTGAGCTGAGCATAAGCAACCAAACAAGCAACATACNTGTGTTCATTTCTTTCTGCTCTTGACTGTNGAAGTTATGACCAGCTGTCCCAGGCTTCTGCAGCTGCGACTTCCCCNCAACGATGGACTGTGACTAGGAACAGGGAGCTAAAATAAGCCCTTTTCTCCCTGAGTTGCTTGTTGTCAGGATATATTTTATCATGGTAGCAGAAATGAAGCTAGGATGGTCAGGCTGCATCCCATCAAGGCTTAGTAAANGTTGGCTTGGAATGGCTGCCTATGACATCCTACACAGTTCATTGTAAAAGCCCTGTGTTCTCTAGGAACCACCAAAACCACCAGTTTTGGACATAATCCTCCTCCATGATTTCTAGATTGCTTTCCATAATGGGGCCAGAAGCTGAGAACAGAGCAATCCAGGGCTGAGCAGAACTACACAGCTGGCTTTGTAGTTGTAAATCAGAGAGGTGAGTGATCAGTGACCAGAAAGGAGGAAAAGAGGGTTGAGGTGGAAAATTGATACCCCACACAGAGCAAGAAAAAACNGTGTTGGGATTTGAAGTGAATAAACCCTTCTGTCCTAAGGTTTTTCTCAACAGTGGCTGNAAATTGTGTGGAGATTACAGTGGAATAACCCATATGGNCCTTTTATCAGGATGCTGAGAATTCTGTAACAGACAAGTACAGAGAAAGCCCTTTGGAAAGCACTCCTGTAGGACATCATGAAGAGCTCTGCTTAGAACCCGGGCTCTGAAGTAAGTTGGACCCTGGAAGGTAGGCTGACTCTGAAANGTCAGAGGTCACCCAGTCTGGAGGTAGATCTCTGGCTGACCACCCAGTCCTGGGTGTTACTCAGCCTCGGTGTGCTGTGGTCCCAACTTTAGAGATATCTCATCTGCCTCTCGGGATGCAGGCTCTGCCTGCCCTGGCAGCTCAGCTCCACAGGTAGCTGCCAGCTCCTTGGGCAGGGCCAGTACCGTGCACTGACTTGCCCTTGTGCTCCCTCACGTCCTCCTCGTCTGCCTCGTTCCCTGCACAGTCTGCACAGCCTCCTGACATGCATATAACCTCTGGCCTGAAGCCAGGTGTGTCTGGTCTGGCTGCCTGCTGGGCTGGTGGCTGTTAGCATGCCTGCCCCCACTCTCAAAACAAACCTGTCATTTCCACACACAAGCGTTCACTAACAGTTTAGCTCTGGTTTCAAACATTCAAGGGCCTGGGTAGCTAGCCCAGTCAGTAAAGTACTTGTAGGAGCATGGTTGCCCATGCTTGTAATCCCAGCACTGAGAAGGTGGANACAAGAATATTCCCTGGGACCCACTGACNACCCACCCTAGCTTACATGGTGAGCCCCCAGGACAACAGAAAGAGAGACTGCCTGAACAAACAAGGTGCATGGTATCTGAGGAACAATACCTAATGTTGCCCTCTGGCCTCTACATGTACACACATACACACACACACACACACACAAGTACACCCCATCGCACACATGTACATCCATGCATACATGAATACACATATACACACACTAGCTATGCTGGGATTTTAGCCCCCATCTCTTCCATTAAAGACTGAAGCAGCATTCGTGCTCTCATTATCAGTCAGGCTACTGTCCAGTGGGGTCCACTACTATCATCAAAGTAGTCTATCCTCCTGAACACCAGAGAAAGGGAATAGAGGATGAGCCTTGACTAGATCAGGAGGCCATGCTGGGTGGTATCAGTTGGCATAATTATAATGTGTGCCCACAGACCAGACTATGCACCAAGAGCCTTCTATATCTGAAGTCTCAGAATATTCAGAGAAGGGTGATGCTACGATTCTGATTATACACAAAGAAAGTGGCCATGGTGACTGAGTTTCTACACTGGTGGTGTAATCCTCNGAATATATTTTCTGCAGTTCTTAAGGCCAAGGCCAAGGTATCAGCAGTGCTGGTACCTCCTGAAGCTTCAAGATGGTCTTCACTTCTTCACTCTTTAGTCTTTGCTCTGTATCTGACAGTATCCAAATATTATCCTTTATAGACGCCCCCCCTCAGTCCTATTGGGTTAGCTCACCCCATTAACTTCATTTTAATTGGGTTTACTTTTGAAAGACCCCAGAACAGTCACATTCTGAGGTCCTGGGAGTTAAACTTCATTGCATGAGTTTAAGGGACACAGTTCAGCTTCTATCACAGCTAGCAGGAGGTAGAGCCCAGATTTGACCCCAGGATGGAACCCCCAAAGTCCATTCACTGCCTGACACAGACAGTTCCTCAACAGGCTGACAGAGTCACAGAGGTTTGAGAGCCTGGACCTGGAGAAGGGTGCCTATGCTGGCTAGTTTTTATGTCAACTTGACGCAAGCTAGAGCAATTTTGGAAGAAGGAACTTCAACTGAGAAAAATGCTCCCNCCAAATTGGCCTATGGGAAAGCCTACAGTGCATTTTCTTGATTGATTATTTGATGTGGGAGGGCCCAGCACACTGTGGATGGTACCACACCTGAACTGGTGGTCCTGGGTGATAAAAGGAAGCAAGCTAAGCAAGCCATGGAGAGCAAGCGAGGAAGCAGCATCTTCCATGGTCTCTGCATCAGTTCCTGACTCCAGGTATCTGCTTTGAGTTCTTGCCCTGACCCCCTGGATGATGAACTATAAGTTGTAAGATGCAATAAACCCTTTCCTCCCCAAGTTGATTTTGGTCCTGATGTTTCATTACAGCAATAGAAGCCCTAACTAAGACAACACCCAAAACTAAGGCTTTCAGGAGTTGTAGGCTTCTGTGAATATTGGTGGTCCTCAGATTCCCCCAACAGTCCCCATGTCTGAGTATCCCAAANTCCCCATATGTCCTGATGTTCAAATCANCACCTTCTTCCATGATCAAGGAGGTCAGCACTCTTCCCCTTTGCTCCTCTGCAGCAGGNAGGAAGGATGCTTAAAAAGCCAAGGTCCCTTTTCACCCAAGCCTGGTAGCCACTTCCCAGGAGACTCACCCAGTGTGNAGAACANCTNTGGTCAGTGACTGTTATCTCTAAGAGGAAAGAATAGGCAGGTCCTCTCCCTTCCCATAAGCCTCNGAGACATCTGGATATAGTCTAGCTGAGAGTCCTACTGATAAACATGTATGGGACAAAGTCCCAAAGCTGTGATGGTCAGCCCTAGGCTTCCAGAATCGTGAGCCATCAAAGCTACAAAGCCAAAGCCCATTCAGGAGAGAATCTGGTCGCCTTGGATTCCAGGATGGGGACTCAGAGGAG
>LZPO01066457.1:131478-145985 GCA_001675575.1 Neotoma lepida | reverse complement strand
TGTGTTGTATACCCTTGGAGCTAGAGGTGTGGTGGTTGTGAGCCACCTCTTGGAGGTGCTGGGAACCGAATCCAAGTCCTTGCAAAAGGGGAGAGTGGCTCTGCCAGCCACCTAAAGAAAACTTGATGGGAATGACACTCCTTCGTTTAAAAGTCCTTAAGCAAAGCCATTATACAATATGTATTGGCTACCTTTTTACGAGATGGTTGTTGGCATTAATATTGTACAGAGTAAATGACAGCATTCATGAATCAAGNTAATACATTCGTGCTTCTAAGAGTACCAGGGAAATCCCAGCCAAGATCTTGTGACAGNGTTTCAGGGGACACANTCCCATAGACCAGACAACTAGTTTCTTGTGAGAAGCAGTGGTTGCCTGGAGACTGAGCAGTAAAACCAAAGCAGTTTATCTTACNACCTTACAAAATCAGGCCTTNGCCTGGGGGAGGGGGAGGCAGGTGCTGTCCTGCAGATTTTGTAGAGTGGCTGTCACATTCCGAATGTTCCTAATAGTGTTTCTCTGACCTCTGAATTCTTCATTGGCTGAGCTCNTCAGGGAGGTTCTCTGTCCTCCAGCTATTGGTTCCTCTCNATCACTCTATTGGTTCCTAATTCTGAGCCTTATCTAGTGTCTATCCAGAAGTTCTTCTGATNTGTGTGTGGTTCAGCTGCTTCCGGAGACGTTCCACCCCTGGGATAAAGTGAAAGAGCTACACAAGCAGGAATCAAATGCCTGCTAGGGAAGCCTGGGCCTAGTGCCTCCTCATTATTTGTGATTCTCTAATGAATTCTTAGTGCACCTCATACTAAAAATAGAATGTAATGATTGACTTCTTGCATCCTATGATGGATGAAGTATGTAAGCATGTAGTTCAGAGATATTTCAGAAATTACTGAAGAAAAAAGTCTAAAGCCTTTGGCAGTTGAAAGAGTCAATTTGGGATATTTTAAATGCATCTTTCTCAGGCCAGTGAGAGGCCTCAGCAGGCTAGANTGCATGCCACTGATCCTGAAGACCTGAGTTCAATCTGCAAGANACACCTGGAGGAAAGAGATAACCATGGCATTTGCACATTTGCATGTATGTGTGTGCACATGCACACTCATGCATGCACACAGACACACAGACACATATGTGCATGCATTGTGTACACACTAAATAAGTGTGATTCGAAATATTTCTTAAAAACAAAACCACCACAAGATCCATAACGTCTTGTGGAGGTTTGATGAAAGTGTCTCCCATGGACTCATCCATTTGAATGCTTGGTCCCCCGGTTAGTGGAAATGTTTGGAAAAGGATTAGAAGATGTGGCCTTGTTGGAGGAAGTACTTCACTGGTAGGGTGGGCTTTGAGGTTTCAAAAGCCAACGCCAGACCCCCCACCCCCTTTCTCTCTCCTCTCTCTCTCTCTTTTCTCTCTCTCTCTCTCTCTCTCTCTCTCTCTCTCTCTCTCTCTCTCTCTCTCTCTCTCTTTCTCTCTCTCTCTTTCTGACTGCTGCCTGTAGATCAGGATGTAAAGCCCTCAGTTACTGCTCCAGCACTATGCCTGTCTTCCTGCCATAGTAACCATGGACTAACCCTCTGAAACTGTAAGCAAGCTCCCAAACAAATACTTTGCTTTATTAGAGTTGTCAAGACATCTCTTTATAAAGAAAAAAATAAAAATTCTGAATGATCATGTTTGATTATGCTGCAAAGTTGAGGATGAAACATTGATCATCTACTTGACTCGTTGCCGTGACAGCCTTCACTTGNAAACGAGTTTGTATTTGGTTTGGCTGTGTTCGAGGCACAGGCTCTCATTTTCACAACTGCACCATTTCCCATAAGGGTGAGGGGTTCGTTTCAGCAGCAAATACATCCTGAAAAGTCAGCAACTTAAGAATCGAATGTTTTATTACACCATTTCTATTTTATGCTTGCAGCTGCAGTCTTTAAAAACCTAACCTTGTCTACCTAAAACAAGGTTCCTCCATCTCCCCTTGATCTGACATCTTACATGACAGGCTTTTCCTCTCCTTCATGGCTGAATTTTTTGGGGAATACAGGAATGCTTAGGTACTTTGCATGGGATGCCTGATTTTTTAAAGTATTATAATTTTTATTACATTTTATTATATACCAGGTCACAAAAGGTAATTTTAATGAAAGTATTTGATAAACTTTAAACTTCTCTGCCTTATGTTCTGTTTCCCACTCCCTTCTCCTGCCCCTTTCATTTTAGTATCTTTTTAAAGTAGACAATGTCATGTCTACTTTCATATCATTTGTACATATATGAATTAGATATTTGTATAAAACCCAGGGCCCACAAATGAGATAATGCCTGTGATATTTATCTTTGTGGGACCAACATGATTAACTTAATATTGTTTCTAGCTGCAGCCATATTCCTGAAATCAATGTGACTTTATTCTTCTTTCCCTTATGTATATATACTACANCTTTTGATATCCATTGCTCTGTTGACCGACTCCTACCTTTGAGGCATAGCTTAGCTATTGTGAGCGGAGCTATAATCAGCATTGACATGCAAGTATTTCGGTGGCATGTTCACTTGGAGTCTTCGAGGTAAACACCCAGCAATGATGTATCTGGGTCATGCTGTATCTATTTTGAGGGATCTCCATACTGACTTCCATAGTATCTGGACAGTTCGCAGCCCATCTGCAGTATATGGCAGTTCCCTTCTGTTCCACATTTTACCAGGGACTGTCATTCTCAATGGGATGCAATGGAACCTCGGTATAGTCTGCATGCAATTCCTTGATGACTACTGAGATTGAACACGTTCTTTGTCTTTTTATTGGCATTTGTATTTTGTCTTTTGAGAACTGCCTCCTTATTTCATTAACCCGCTTGCTGATTGGATTGTTTGGTTTCTTGTTATTTCATTTTCTGAGTTCTTTGTATTTTCTAGATATTAATCTTCTGTCAGATGTGTAAGTAGCAAAGATTTCTCTCCCATTCTGCAGGCTGCCTCTTTACTGAGCCACTTCCTCTGCTCTGCAAGCTTTATATATCAAAAAACTCCATTAGTCAGTGCTAGTATTGTTTTGTGAGCAACCAGAGTCCAGAAAGTCTTTACCAATGTTGATACCTTAAGTGTTTTTGCCTCTACCCAGTTTAGGTCTTACATCAAAATGCTTGATCCACTTGGAGTTGATTTCTGTACAGAGAGAGATAAGAATCTGCTTTCACTCATTTATTTATTATTAATTAATTNATTTGTTTGTTTTTGAGACAGTCTCATCTGTAGTCCAGGCTGGACTGGATCTCTTGGTCCTTCTGCTCCAACCTCTCAAGTACTGTGGTAACAGGAATGAGACACCATTCCTGGCCCCTTGTATTTATCCTAAAGATTTCTCTATACACAGCTTTTAGAATAGTATATATTTTTTCAAAGAATATGACTACATTTTTAAAAATATTTTATCAGATAGTTTTAATTAATTGTTCAATCTTAATTTTCACCCTTATTGAATTTTGGATTTTTTTTTCTACGACCTTATTTATAATTTCTGATTTTCAAATCCCATTCTTTCCTGGCCTCTTTTATATTACATTTTCCTTATTTTACTTTACAACATACCTGCTAGTTGGAAATTTTCTCATTGTAGCAGGTCTTTCTTGTTGGACTTCCTTTGGACTGTGAGCCCCCAAATAATGACATGGAGACTTACCATTAATTATGAAAGCTTGACCTTAGCTTAGCCTTGTTTCTAACTAGCTCTTATAACTTAAATTAACCTGTTTCTATTAATTTATGTTTTTTCCCTGTGGCTCTTTGCCTCTCCTCAGTACTGTGTGTCCGACTTGCTCCATCTCTCACTGGCGAAATCCGCATGCCTAGATTCATCACCTGAGTTCCTCTCTCTGCCCAGAGGTCCTACCTAACCTCTCCTGCTTAGCTATTGGCCATCCAGCTTTTTATTAAACCAATCACAGTGACACATCTTCACACAGTGTACAAATATCCCACNACATCTCATGATCCCACCACCTTCCATCTTTNTTCCTTTTCTTTTTCTCTTTTCTATGTGATTGTTCTTACATTTTAGTCATATGCCTGATGTAAAATATGACCACTACTTATACTCTCGCCTGAACCAATGGAGGTTTTTTGTTTAATACTAATAATATACTATTGCCATTCTCTTTCTTTGTATGTGTATATGCATACACATGTGGGTAAATGTTTGTGTAGTTACACATCTGTGTGCATGTGCATGTCTACATGGAGGCCAGATATCAAGCTTGGGTTCTCCTCCTCCTCCTTCAAGACAGAGCTTCTCATTGGCCTGGAGGTATCACTTAGGCTAGAACGCCTAGACAGTGAGCCACAGGAATCCACTTGTTTCTGTCCCCAATGTTGAGGTTACAAGCAGTTGCCAGCAAACTTGGCTTCTTTACAAGGATGCTGGGATCAAACTCAAGTCTTTATTCTTGCATGGCAAGTACTTTACCAACTGATNTCTAGCCCCCACAGACCTTATTCTTACATGCTATTTCACCAAGTATTTCAGCTTTAGCTTTGCTGACTCTTAACAACTAAATGGTGTTTTGTTGCAGGTTTCTCTGGGCAGGACTCTATACATGTGCATGTTGAGTAATCCCTTTCCTCAAATCTGCTTTTCCTGATGTCTTCATCAGGAGGATGTCTTCATTTTATCTTGTATCTGTCCTCAGATTCTATTAGTAAGGACAAAGGAGACAAAACTCCACTGAAACTGGTATTATTTCAGCTACACTTTTAACATATTAGTTTAAATTACAATTATCTTTTGTATTGAAATTCTTTGGAGTCTAATCACATTCCACTACATTGGACTTGGAATTCATTCTACCATAATTTAGAGTCCACAAATCTATTAGTATATTNAATTTAGAATATGTCAGGAAAATTATCAGCTTTTAGTATTTACCATTCCACATCCTCTATTTCATTTCTATCTGGAACTCCTAGGTGCTATGTGTTAAAATCTCCTAACTCTTGTTCACATGTCCTAATGTCCTTTCCTTCATTTTCAGTGCTATAGCTGAGCATTTTAGGAACTGCTCATTCCTGAGATAATTTCCATAAAAATAGGTTTATTCCTCTCTTGAATATTGGTAGTAAGTAAGAATATTGGTAGTGTAAGGTAATGTGGAATTTGAACATTGTGGACATTTTTAACTAGCTTTTTCTTTTCCTTTAAACTTTAATGAGTTGTAATTTTGTAAGAATTTGTTCATTTAAGCAAATGAATTTGTTCATTCATTTCTGATTAAAAAAAAAAAGTCTGTTAGTCTTCCTCCTGATTAGCTTCTCTCAGGAGTCTCCCATTAGTACACTGAAAACCTTACTTCAGGCTAGGGTTTTTTTTTGTTTTTCCCCCCTTTTTTTAAGGTTTATTTATTATGTATACAGAAGAGGGCGCCAGATCTCATTACAGATGGTTGTGAGCCACCATGTGGTTGCTGGGAATTGAACTCAGGACCTCTGGAAAAACAGTCAGTGCTCTTAACCTCTGAGCCATCTCTCCAGCCCCAGGCTAGGGGTTTTATTCCCCGAGTTTTTAGACTCCTAGTTCATGGGCCTTTGCTCTTCTCAACTCATCTCACACCAACTTCATTTTCCATTTTCACTCCTCTGGATGGCCATGCAGTACAATCCCAGAGAAGNATCGGTGATGTTTTGTTCTGTTTTGTTTCTGACCATAATATGGGACAGTGTTCAAAATTCACCCTTGAGCATGTAGCTTAGTGTCTGTTGCCGCTGTTTTTTANTAGACGCCCATACACATCCCTTAGCGGGTCTTACAGTTCCAAATGTTCTCAGAGGTTTACATCCTGAATGAACGCTGAGTTCTGCTCCCATTTCTCTGAATCTCACTGATTCTTAAAAGTGGTTNGTTAGGCCCAAAGCACTTTTGTGCCACAATTGCAATAAGTGCATATTTTAGGCAGATCATTGCTGTTGGTTACAGGGTTTATAGCTGAGGGATATTGATGGTTACTCACTGGACAGCAACAGAAATTGCCTTCCCCTTTCTATGAGGCGGGAAGCTCCTTTACATAATCTTCCTCTACTAGGGTCTGTATTTGTTAAGTTCTCTGAAATTCGAATCTTCACATGCAAAACCTGAATGTTACTATGGACTTATAGATCCCAAATATGAAGTTGAGATTTTTTTTTTCATTTTCTGGAGTAACAGGTTTTTGTTATTTGGAACAGAAAGCCTCATAGTCTTTATAACACAAAGGTTCAGGAAAATGAGAGAAACTTACTGAGAAAGTGAAATGCGGTATGAAACATGCCAAAACCTATTGTAATAAGCATAAATGAATGCACCGAGGTTTTCAATTCGATAAATCTCATACTGAAAACAGTGTTAGAATGTTGAGAGATTATATTCCATATCCTATTCTAGAAGCATGTCCAACAAAGGATAGACTTTATGTAAAGGAAGAAAGATCTAGTGAAGACTTCTACCAAACCAAAAGTAATTCTTCAGGAAAACTTCGCAGTATCCTANAAAATTATTTTCTGCTGTTTCTTAGTANTATTGTTAATTTTTTGTTCACTTCCTCAAAGTTTTTACCCAAGAATTAACATATAACCCAGNAAATAACCATCTAGGCANATACCTAAGAGANAAGGGTACATATGTCCTGACAGAAATGATATTCAAAGAAAAATGCTTGTAACAGAAAAAGTGCCCATCTGTGGATAGATAAATTTGAACATATAAACACAGTGGGCTATTGTTCAGCCATTGACAAGAGTGAAGTACTGATGTATACCAAAACTATATGGGCCTCAAAGACATTGTGATAAGAGAAGGAAGACCAAATGTCATGGGCTGTATAATCCATTTGATATGCTATATCTAGAATATGTGGATGAGAAGAAAGAGTAGGAGGGCNGAAAAGAAAATGACTGGTGGCTGGTGTTTCTGGAGTGACGAAAACTGTGAGTTACAGAGCTGGTGTTCAAATAACACCGGAGATATACTAATAGCCTTCCGACTAATTTCTTCCACTTTAAACTGGTTATATTATGAATTTCAAAACCTCAGTCAAATTTTATGAAAACAACTATTTGGGTACTATTATGCAGCCTTTTCCACTAGGGGGTGCTGTTTCCATTATGAAACGTGAAGTTTATTATTTG
The DNA here is from genome assembly GCA_001675575.1 of Neotoma lepida. NCBI lineage: Eukaryota > Metazoa > Chordata > Mammalia > Rodentia > Cricetidae > Neotoma > Neotoma lepida. The sequence continues at coordinate 138,826 of LZPO01066457.1, read as the reverse complement.
GGGTGGAATGGCTTTTATCCTTGCAAGCCCCTCCCCTGTGTATTTTGCATGTATTTTTGATANAAACAATGGAATTACTAAAATGCATTTTAGAAACTGCTAAAAGAAATAATGTTATATTTGAATATATCTCTTAAGAAAGGAGTTTGTGAAGTGGCTGTCTAGTAAATATGTTTTTCCTTGAACACAAATCTCATGGTTGCAAAATGAAGCCAGCATAAACAAACCACAATATTAAGGAAATGGTTAATGGAAGCAGTTCAAAGTCTCAAGTGAGAGAGAATAAGGGAACCCTCCAAGNATTCATATCTTCAGGGAATTTCAAATATTTCTTCATGACCACTGTAACTGACAGAACCCTGAAAGCATATTTCTCATAAGTATAATAAAAATCANCTGTTCAAATTAAAATGACTTTATTAAAGTTCTTTACAGAAGCTACTTCTTGTAGCTCTCCCAGGAATAAAATAATTAGACCATCGTGTCCTCAAATGTCTGTGGCCAGTGGCTTAAGGAGAATAATGTAGTGCCTGCCGTGTATCCGCCAATGTGGAATTTTTCCCAGCTCCAAAACCACAAAATACACGACTCTTTCTGCAATGAGAATGCCTTCTCTCCACCAGCCAGAGCAAAATCAAAAAGCAGTCCAGAAAGTCAAGCGGGGAAAACACAGGCTCCAGAGTAGATCTGAGTCAGGACACTCCGATTAAAGCTTGTAATTACAGGCCTGGCTTCTATATAAAGCCAGTGGTTCCCATCTTCAAAAAACATGGGACTGGGTGGGAAAGGAACAAGCTGTTGAATTGCAAAGACCACACTGTAAAGAAAACCAGTAAGCACTGGCTACTGGATCCTCTAGGAATCAGGAAGCAGCATTTCAACAAAGTAGAATGATTTGGAAATATTTAAGAAACTGTTCTTAGTAAATAATGCAAGCGGTATGTCACTTTCCTAAGTTCTGCCACTGTCAAAAACAAACCACTACTGTTAAGGTTGGAATACATTGTCACCCACANGCTCATGTGTTCAAAGCTGTTTGGTATGCTCTGGGCAGATGAAGCCTAGCTGGAAGAAGTAGCTCACTCCCAGCATGGCCTGGAAAGATGTCTCATATCTTCAGGCTCTCCCTCTACCCCCTTCTTCATCCACTATGAAGTGAGCAGCTGGCACATGCTCCCACTGCCGTACCGTTCTGCCTCACCTCAGGCTCAGTGAAATGGGTTCAGTCAAGCAAGGGCTGAAACTGTGATCCAAAACAAATATTCTCTCTCTCTAAATGGTTTCTTTGAGGTCTTTGTCATACCAGTGAAATACAGACTATGAAGAAAAGCAGTGCCAAAGAGTGAGGTCACTGCTGTGACTTTACCTGACATGGTGGCTCATAAGCCTTTACAACGGTTTGTGGGAAACATCTGGAAAAGTTTAGAGGTGCAGGCTAAGAAAAACAACCCGGAGTTTTGTAAACAAAGNTTACATGGGCAATTTTGGTGGAGCTTAGTGTGACAGGAATGTGGACAGTAAAGATTTTGCTCACAGTACCTCAGATTGAAATGAGTACACTTTGGTGAATTGGACTAGAGGCTATTGTCTAGATTTTGTCTGTATCCTGAGACTTTGTGGAAGGCCAAAGTTCAAAGGTANCAGAATACTTGGCAGGGGAAACTTCAAGACACAACACCACACTTAAGCTGTGTTGAGGACTTTGCTGGTCGCCTTCAACCAGATTTGTAGTGAAAATTGGAGTAGCAACTACAAAGAGAAACGTTTTTTAAAACTTGTGGTTTTGTAAGAAAAGGAACACTGTTAAGTTGAGGCTCGAGAAGGCATACTTTCCGAAGAGATTTGCACCATCACAAAGCATCCAAGTGCTTTTAACTAGAAAGCTAGCAAAGATACTTGGAGAACATATCAAGTAAGATGCCACTCAGCCAAGTTTTACACCTTTNGGGTATAAAAGTATAAACTCATTTAAGACTTTTCCTGAGGAAGAGAATACTGCCTCNGGGCAGGCATTATGTTCACATTGGGGGGCCTAGGAAGCCGTCTAACCTAAAATTTCTTTCACTGAGCTAGGCCACCTAGATACCCATTTCAACATGCTCAGCATCCATGGTCCAAGAGAGACAAGAAGCAGGTTACTGCTTAGNGCAGGACTTGGTATGATCCTCTGATGGTAGTTTTCCTGGCATGAAGAAGGCAAGAGTTACAGGCTCATGAAGCTTTCCATCATTAACTCACCAAAAAAGCCCAGGAGGCCTGGCAACATATGGCAGATATGAAGACAGTGTGAGATGGTAAAGCATGAGGCTATGAGAGTGAGGCATAAGATGCAGTGCAGACCCAATCAACTTGGAAATATCAGAAATATGAATTATCAGCAGGGCGGTGGTGGCGCACGCCTTTAATCCCAGCACTCTAGAGGCAGAGGCAGGTGAATCTCTGTGAGTTCAAGGCCAGCCTGGTCTACAGATTGAGTTCCAGGACAGCCAGGGCCGTGAGACAGAGAAACCCTGTCTCGAAAAAGAAAAGGAAAAAGAGAAATGTGGTTATCTGTCAAGGCAATCAGTAGAGCCATTGAGGAGATAGGCCATGTGGGGTGTATCTGGAATGGGGTACTGGAGCCTTTTAGAGCTCACAGCATACCACCAAATGCCCTGGTTGCTCTACACGTAACCACAGGATTTAATATTTATCCTGTTTGGTTGCAATCTAGATTTTGTCTGATCTCTCCTTTCTGTATCCCATCTCTTCCTTTCAGAATTGAGATACTTATTCTGTGACAATTCATATGCAAGTGTGTAACTTTTTTTTTTTTTAAGTGAGGACTCACAGCTAAGAATTCACCTTAAGTCTTAGTGGAGAAGTCAGACTTGAACTTCTGAACAATGTCATGCCTGTGAGACTTTAGGGATCCTGAGAGATAGACTAAAGGCTTTTGCATGTAATTATGAGATGTGTATGAGCTTTGGAAGGCTAGGGTCAGCATGCTATGGCTTTAATATGAAGGGTCCCTTATAGGGTCATATATATTAGAGGCTCAGTCCCCAGTTTTTGGTTCTGTTTGGAAGGGAGTGGAAATGTCAGGAGATAAGGTGTAGCTAGGAATGTAGATCACATGGGCTTGCTAGGGAAAGATTTGTCTTGTCCTGAGTCTCTTCCCTTTCCTTTTTGTCCTCGTGCATCCTAGAGACAATGACAGGGACAACCTCTCCCACATGCTCCTGCCACTGTGATAATTCTTCCCTTCAGGCCCAAGGCAATTCTTCTTATACAGGAAATAAAGGGAACCTTTGGAGACTACTGATAGAAACATGAATTGGTCCAGCCACTGTGAAAATCGATGTGGAAGTTCCTCAAAAATACTAGAAGTACAACATGTATGTACAAGCTAGGAATATCTCTTTCCCATCTACACCAGGAGAACCCAGGGTCCGTATTCATAGAGATTCCTGCCTACCCATGCTTGTCATGACACTATTCACAAAAGCTGTATCGTGACATCAGCCAGCAAACAAGTGGGTTTAAGAACTTGGGGTATATACGCAAGATAGAATTATATAGCCATAAAGAAAAAGGCTGGGCAGGGAGGCANACACCTATATGATCTCAGCACTTGGGAAGTTGAAGTAGGNGGATCATCTCATGTTCAAAGCAAGCTCAAGCTATAGCATGGTATGGGAGGGCATTATTTGCAAGAAAAGTGATGGAACCGGAAATCCTCATATTAAGTGAAACAAGCCAGGAGCAGAGAGATCAATGGTGCATGTTCTCACTCATATGACAAATCTAGATTTTGTTTTTCAAGACAGGGTTTCTCTGTGTAGCCCTGACTGTTCTGGAACTCAATCTGTAGGCCAGGCTGGCACTGAACTCAGGGACCTGCCTGCCTGCCTCTGTCCCCCACCCCCCCGCCCAAGGCTGGTATTAAAGGCATGCATCACTATGAATCTCTCTCTGTCTCTGTAGATAGATAGATAGATAGATAGATAGATAGATAGATAGATAGATAGATAGATAGATTAAGAGACATGAGGTGCAGGGAGATGGCTTAGCTCAGGCACTCATGCCATGCATGTGGCCACACAGGTGATACACACACACACACACACACACACACACACACACTTATATAATATAATATAGTACCTTCTGCCTCCACACAGTATAGTTTCCTGGGAATGTTACAGATTTAAATCCAGATGGATTCATTTTTTTTGTTGTTGTGTTTTGTTTTTTGTTTTTGAGACAGGGTTTCTCTGAGTGTAGTTTTGGAGTCTGTCCTGGAACTTGCTTTGCAGACCAGGCCGGCCTCAAACTTATAGAACTCCACCTACCTATGCCTCCCAAGTGCTAGGGCCCAGCCAGACGAATTCATTTTATAAGAAAAGTTTTTATTTGAATTTTGAGGAGGAGGGAGAGAGAGAGAGAGAGAGAGAGAGAGAGAGAGAGAGAGAGAGAGAGAGAGNNNGCTCAGTTACCATGAACAATAGCCACATAATGAAATATGCCTAGGAGCTGGGATTCATTTACTGACCCACTTAACAGAACACTTCAATTAGCACTTTCTTCGTATCCTGAGGACTCAGGATCATGAATGATCCAGGGAGCTCTTTCATTTGGGCCCAGATGCCTTCAAACCCAACTTGTTTCCAGAAAGTAACAATTAAACTGATTTTTTTTTAGATAAATCTTACTTTTACAGTCATACACACACACAAAAATAATAAATGCTTTATGAGATACTGCATTGAGGCCATTAAAAGGAGTTTGCAGTCACAAGGAAGAAAAGAACACCCAACTAACATAAACATAGGATCCCACCAAAGAGTAGATAACGAACGTTTCATGACATGGCCACGGAAGTCCATCGAATGGCTGTTGGCCATTTTCTATAGATTAAGTATTTCAACATACAGTCTTAGAAGGAGTGTATGGTACTCTGCACAGACCATAAGATGATTAACAGTCAGAGGGATGAGACAGACTCTTAGCAACTCTCAACAAACCACTGCATAGCTTTAAAGGGACATGGTACTTGTATATGTTTCAATGACTGTCCTAAAAGTTACACTAAATGGAGTTTCCTTTCTATATGTTTGTGTTCTTAGGAAGAGCAAATTGGAAATAAAACCCCAAACATCATTTATGTAAATTCTGTGAGACTGGGTACGAGAAACTTACCTTTAGTCTCCTTCTAATGCTCTTCCTACGTGTTTTGCCAGGCATGTCACCATGTCACTATTTGGTGGTGGGTTCTATGAGTATATGTTTGGAGCTGCATGACAGAGCACGTNTGACAGGATGAGGCCAGGTCCAGAGTCACATTAAGTGGAAGAGTGAAAGCACAATGGAGGGGGACAGAGGGCATGGGGGAGGGCATGGATATCTGGCAGGATGATTGCCTGACAAATCCCCAGTTGCCTTTCTGTTTTTCTTCTTCTTAATAAGTAGAATATACAAATAGGACACACCTATAGAGGACCTCTTAACCACTTGGAAGCTCATGCGTATGAGAAGGGATAAAAATATAAAATTACAATGGCCATTAGTTGATCTTACCTTTGTACCAAAATGTACAGGTGGTAAAGGTGAACGCCATTTGTATACTTCACGTGGTGTTCAGAACTAGGGTTACAGAATTCAAGGTCAACATCCTGTCAGCTTTCGTCTGTACCCTGTGGTGGTATAAAAGAGTAGGTGTGATTCCCAGAATCACTGTGGCAAGGGAGAGGATGGCAGGGAATGGAGTATCCTTGTTTATTATGAAAAAATGGTAAGCCGGACATAATGGTGCACTCCTTTAATCCCAGCACTCAGGAGGCAGAGGCAGGTAGATTTCTGTGAGTTCAAGGCCAGCCTAGTCCATAGTGAGTTTCAGGACAGCCAGGGCTACATAGTAAAACCCTGTTTAAAAGAAAAAAACAAAAGACAAAGAAAGAAAGGAAGGAAGGAAGGAGGAAAAATTGGTGGAATTCTAAAAAGAGATGTAGGAACGATTCAAGGAGAGAAGAGGGAGAAAGTAAAGAAGAGGGAAAGGCGGGGAAGTGGGGAAGAAGGTAAGAGAGGAGGGAGACACTGAAGATTCTATGAAGTATATGAGAAGATGAAAATTGCTATGTGAGGTTGGCCTTGCCGGCTGCCCTTGAGCTCGCCGCAGCACGAAGGGTCTGCAGAGCGAGCACGGCCAGGCTCAGCCATGGCCCAGCGGCTCCTCCGGGCCTACGATGAGATCCCCGACCGCACCCAGTGTCACTGCAAGGCCTGCATCACCACTGTGTTCGGCGGCCTCATTGGTGCGATAGGCTCTACTCAACCCCGCAAATTCCCACCTGGAAGCAGTGGCCAGGGCTGGCTGGTACACATTCACTGCAGCTGGCATCGAAGCTATGTTTGGGCTCCCCACCTGTGTCAGTGCCCAGGTCCGCGAGAAGCCGGATGACCCCCTGAACTACTTCATCAGAGGCTGTGTGGGAGNCCTGACCCTGGGAGCGCGCACTCACAGCTATGGNACTGCAGCTGTGGGCTGCGGATACATGGGCACCGCGGCCACCCTGTTCAAGATTGGCAAGCTGGAAGACTGGGAGTTCTTCGCCACCCCCAAAATGTGAGCAGAACCCCCGTGGCAAATAAACGCTGTGCGTCTCTGTGAAAAAAAAAATTGCTGTGTGAGAGGGGAACTATGAAGTCACTGATGTGGCCAAAGTCTCAAGACAGTGAATGGACATCTCAAAAATAGTGATGACACCTCATCCTCCCCCCCAGTCTTAATTTTGAACCTAGAGTTTTTTCAGAGTTTAAAGGCATTTGCCTTGTATAGGATGCTCATACTTGATACTTTCGTCAAAAGCTGAAAAAGAAAGAGAGAAAGGATGGAAAAGACAATGGAAATAGTTTCCAATAACGTTCACTGAAGGACTAAGAGTAAGACCACAGTGTGTAAAATACTTAATTATAAAAAGCAAACACCTGTAGTACTTACTTTAAATTTAATAATAATTCATTTTAAAACAGTGTTTTCTCCTTATAAGCGACAAAAAGAAAAGGAGATAAAGACAGAAAACCTCTCTTTCTATATTGAGGTTGTGACTGTTTACAACTAATAATAATAGAAGGGCTGGAGAAAAGNCTCAGTGGTTAAGAATGCTCACGACTTTTGTAGAAGAGCCACATGGCAGCTCACTACTACCAGTTCCACTGAGCCAGTGCCCTCTTCTGGTCTCCAAAGGCACTACACACATGCTGCATACACACACACACACACACAACGACTTTTGTAGAAGAGCCACATGGCAGCTCACTACTACCAGTTCCACTGAGCCAGTGCCCTCTTCTGGTCTCCAAAGGCACT
>LZPO01066457.1:114212-126950 GCA_001675575.1 Neotoma lepida | reverse complement strand
GAGCACCCACCCTATGATTAAGCCAAACTTTGTGGAAAGTCCCTAGACATGAACCAATCAAAAATGAATCTGCATGAAAACTGTAATTTTGTGGGTTTTGTCTTTAAAAACTGTGTGTGATTGCAGTTCGGGGCTTCTCTTGCTCTGTGGAGTAGAGATGCCCAATTGTACAATTGCTGAATACATCCTCTTGCTTTTGCATCAACTGGAGTCTGGAGTCTGAGTTCTTGGGGAGCCCTCCCGAGAAGGTAGTACCCTGAGTTTTGAGGTCTATCAGAGGCACAGGTTACTTGCTGAAGGGTAGCAAATATATACATCAGCTACTAAGTCAGTAAAACAGCTTTAGGGATTTCTCAACACTTGGTGAGCAGTACTATACACCAAAGAGCACGTGGTATCCACAATTCCTACCAGAGAGGCAGGAAAGTCTGACAACAGTGAAATACAAGAACATGGAGAACTATCCACTGGAGTAGAACATTAGCCTTGCCACAGGATAGGGTATGAGCACACATTGTGTTCCCGTGAAACACAGATGTGAGCATGTGTACTTCTGGAGGGTAATCTTTGAGAGGCTTGAGACCATGTAGAAGTCAACATAGAGGACCTAGAAGATTTGGGTAGTTGAAGCTGGCCAGCTACGTGGTTAACTTGTGGACTTCCTGATCCTGAAAACATTTTGAGTCACCCATCCCGGTTGGGGGGCATTGTTCCCAGGAAAAGGGTTGGTCACCCAAGTTACAACTCCAGTATGATGCAATTATGCTGTATGCTGATTAGAACTGTGCTTTGGAATAATACTCTTGTATACTGTAAAGATTTGTCACTTAAATTGGTTTAATAAAACGCTGACAGGCTGGTAGCTGGGCAGGAAGTTAGTCAGGAAACCCAAACTGAGAATGCTAGGAAGGAGAAGAGCAGAGCCAGGAGTTACCAGACAGACACAGAGGAAGCAAGATAAGAATGCCGTACTTAGAAAAGGTACCAAGTCATGTGGCGAAACATAGATAAGAATTATGGGTTAAGTGCAAGAGCTAGTTAGTAATACGCCTGAGCTACTGGCCGAGCATTTATAATTAATATAAGCCTCTGAGTGGTTATTTGGGAACTGACAGGCAGGAGAGAACCCTCCATTTACAGAACTGGGTAAAAATTTAAATAAAATACCTTTTAATAACACATACTTGAACAATGCTTAAAGGGTATGAATGTAAATCCTGTTTTCTGGGCCAAGCAGCCACAAACCTGAGCAAACCCAAGGAACACACAATTTTTTTTTCCCAGTTAAAAGTTCTAGAATATTGCTGGGCCAAATTTTACACATTTTTTACATATATTCTCAAATTATATTTTGAAGTTATATAATTCAGAAATATAAATATAATTATATACNTTTAATTCCACAAGTAGGGTTTTAAAATATGATATATATATGGATAGGTTTAATACATATATACACATTATGTTAAATACAATTAGCTATTTTATGCATNTTGCTGGACTGATGGATGGATTTCAATCATTAGAAATAGTATCTTGAGCATATAGAACATATACTTTCTTATTAATTAATTAATTTTGGTATTTTGTTTGATTGAGAAGTAATTCTTCCAGACATATAAGGAAAGCAAGGGATAAGCAAAAACATACAAAAGCACTGCTTCAAGAGTGGAGACCTTGAGACATCTGATACAAGCTCAACTAACATGCAAGGAGCAAAGAGGGAGTAGAGATTCATTTCAACTGTAAGGCCAGCAATTCAATCAATCATGCCTACATATTGATACTCCAATAAAAACCCTAGACATCAAAGCTTGGTGATCTCTAGGCAGCAATGCTTTGTATATGATCACACACCACAATGTTGGCAAGAAGACTCAGTGTGACTCTGCAGAAAGGCTGAGGCAGGGAGATGGACACTGCTTTCATGCTTCACCCTCTATATCACTGCCTTTGGGTAGGTCTGTTGTTACCATTTTTGCTACAGGAAAACTATAGATAACAACACTTTCCCAGGGGCTGAGAGATGTTCTGCTGAATAGCTAACTGAACCAGGAGAAATAGGAAGAGTTGTCAAAAATGATACTTTAGTTTATCAGAAGTGACAGGGTATGGGGGAGTNGGATGNGATGGGAGGGGTGCAGGTGGGAGAGAATTCACAGTTGCTACAAGTGAGAACACTTTTGAAGGAAACCTCTGTTCATATTCTGTGAAATTTGACTCAGCTATGGTTAGAGTCCCTTAAGTCATCCCAGTGGACATTAATATGCCCTCCCTCACTTCTTCACACGAGGCAGATCCTCACCCCAGGGTCCTTACCCTGTGGTCCTGGGACCAGAAGCATCAACATTTTGGGGTAACATGCTAAAGAGATGAATTTTCTAGTTGTCTCTCAGAGGTACTGAGTCAGAGACTCGGGGTAGGGTCAGAATACGTATCTGGTTAGCTTTCTGGGTAATTTAGATGCATATTAGTACACTACTATAAAAGTTATTGAGCTGAAGAATTATTACCTACCTTCACACCCAATCACATTCCTCTTCCTCCACCAAAGACTTGTTAGGCCTAGAAACACGATGCTCCTGAGAGCTCCCAGATCATCTGTATTCTAACACAGAGGTTTCAATTTTTTTGGCTCTAAAGCTCTCTTGAAATCCAGGATTCCTCCAATCTCTTGCAATCTTCAAGAAGCTCTTTTGCATACATGGAACTTATTTATTATGTCATAAATTAAAAATGAGATAATTTGAATTTTTATTCTAAAAAAAAACAGAGACTATGTTGGCATAAATTATTTTTTTTATGAAAGTTACCGTCTTCCAAAAACAAGTAAGAAAATGGCGTTGGTTTAACGTCTGCCTGATAGGAGACAGCTGAGTTCTTATGTTTGTTTTTATGCTTAGGCTGTTGAAATATGTTGTTTTGGTTGAAGTAAATCATGAAAACCTGTCCTCACACAGACCTTTAGTACAGACAGAGGCGTGTTAATAACCTCTGCAGATCACAATGGCTGCTCCTGCCTGCTAGTAAAAACTTACCAAGGGCAGCGTTTGAAAGGTGAGTTGCAATGTGAAATTGGAATGGTGTTACCTACATCTTCCTACTCTGCCACAACGAAAGCCCTTTGTTCTGGCTTAAATGGCTGTCACACCATAGCATTTTTGTAACACTGTGTCTTGGTTTACTTACTGTTAAACTGCTGTGAAGAGACTCCATGACAAAGCAACATATAAAAGAAAGCGTTTAACTTGGGGGTGGGGGTTGCTTACATTCTTAGAGAGTGAGTCGGTGACCATTATGCAGGAATCGCGACCTCAGGCAAGCAGGCAATCAGGCATGGCACTGCAGCAGTAGCTGAGAATTTACATCTGATCCACAAGTTGGAGGTAGAGAGCTAGGGACTGGGGCTAGTATGAGCTTTTGAAACCTCAAAGCCCACTCCCAGCGACACACCTCCTGCAACAAGGCCATGCTTCCTAATGCTTCTCAACAGTCTACCAGCTGGATCAAACATTTAAATATATGAGGCTATGGGGGCNATTCTCATTCAAACCACCACACAACAGTCACTGACTCACTGAGCTATGAAGAACATCAAGAGTTGTCATATAGTCTAAGATTAATACAAAAATAATCTTGTTGGTTAATGTCTCCATCTATCTTAGAAATATCCTGATACTTTGGAAAGACCTCAGGTTAACAGTGGTAGACACATTTCAGAATTTCAGTTTTTGCTGGAAAGCTCAAATTATACCACTGGCAACAAACAGTATTCTTTGAACTGACAGACTCATTTCCTTCATAGGAGTGAAACTGCCCATAAAATCTCCAAATCTAAAAAGCATAGTATGTCTGTTAGTCATTATTTCAAGTGTAAATGACTTCACACACATACACACACACACACACACACACACACACACACACACACACACACACACGCGCGCGCGCTTCTTGCTTAGCTCCTGGCTGAAGCAATACCACATGCCTTTTTCCTTAAGCGGTCATCATGCTATGGTAGCAAGCAGAAGTGGCTTAGCCATACTTTGCATTTAATCACACAGAGTATTTGAAAGACAGGCGNTCAAAGGTTAGGACTCAGTAAATTGATTTTTACTACTTCATCAAAGACAAAGTGAAACTCACTTTTATTTCCCTCCTTCCCTTCCCCTCTCTCTCTCTCTCTTTCTCTCTCTCTCTCTCTCTCTCTCTCTCTCTCTTTGCAGAAGAACACAATAATCAAAAGAACAGATCCCTTTGGTTTCCTCTGGTGTTCTCTGCTGGAACATTCACACCGTCACCACTCTGGTTTCTGTGCCACTTATGCAAATGTCAGCACAGGAAGAAAGGCAAACAGTGTCTTTCATGTATTTATGAAAAGCATTTTGACTTCATGAAATCTCAGAAAAGGTCTTGGGAACACCCACAAAGGAAGTTCACTTTGAGAACATTGCTATAGCTGAGCTTCTTGGTGCCCATGATATGGTGGGGATCTCTGGGGGGGGCGGGAAGGGCCTGTCTTCTTTGGCATTTCATTTCAAAGCCAAGGAAAGTACAAATAGCACAAAATAAATAGATTTAGAACAAATAAGTGGCTTGATTGTCAGCTGTGTTAGAACTTGTCGTTCTGCTTTACTTCTAGTGTTTGTCTGATAAACGTCTACCAGCCACAGTAGGCTGGTAGGAAAAACCCATAATCAAAAAGAAGCCAAGCATACAAACCACATCTTAGAAAGTTCTCCCCAGCATGTGAAAGACTCTAAAAGAACACATTGCCATAAGGGATTGCTTCTAGTTTCATTAGGGAATGAAGCTGGTGCTTGAAAGTGAGAGGGGAGGTTTCTGGGGTGCTATAGTGTATTCTCCATCATGGAGACCTGCTCAGATAGCCAGCTTTTCCATGGCAACCCCCTCAACAAATACTGCAAAACATAGTCTTTCCTTTTGCCTTACATTTACAGCAAAAAAAAAGTCTTTTAAAAAAGGTGATGTTGAGAATTATTAATTATACAACATTTAATGTTCACTTACACTTCTGAACACTTTATTTTCAGAATATCTGTGGCTTATTTCAAGTTTTCAGTCACTACAGAAATCACTGTATTTCTTACAATAACATTCTTTTGTGTTGTTTTCTATAATAAATTTGCCAGGCTTTAAAACCACCTATCAAAAGCCACCATGAAGGAGCCAGTGTCTCCAGACCTCCGTGGATGCTCTCTTCTCTGTGTGGAAATGTCTTTATCCAGACAAGTGAAAGATATCATCTAAGCCTGTGCTGGAAGCCTCCTGTCCCTGTCACAAACACTGCGTATAGTTGGTTTATAAGGAGAATGTGTCTACTGTTGGTGGGGTTCATTGCTTGGGGTTTAAGTCCCGATAGCACACAATGGTGGCAGCACAGAAAAAATGGAGCAAAACCACTCACCTCATGGCCAGGGAGCTTGAAGAAGAATGTTCTGGGGTCCCACCAGCCTTTTCAGAGACACAAAAGTGCCCCTGTTATGCCCGAGATATGAGCCCCCAGAACCACCAGGAGTCTGAGTTGTATGTAAAAGCAAAGAGCTTTTATTGCAAGCTCCAGCTTGGGCTTTCTGTTCGTTCTGACACAGCAGTTGGATCAGAGAGAGCCTAGAGCTCAATTGAGGCAGGGTTTTTAAGGAGTAAAGGATGGGGGGGGGGATTCGGGATTCAGATCTGGTTGAACTCCTGATTGGGCAGGAGTGGTGACAGAAGTTTTGTCAAACAGGGATCGGTGTTGCTGCAAGGAAATTGGCAATCTACATACAGATTATGTAAGCTATCCTTGATGTTCTAGTACTTGTTAGTCTCAATTCTGATTGGTCCCCCACAGGGTACAGTTTGTGGCTTTTCCTGGTTATTGTAACAGTGAGACCTAGTCCCAGTATTGTTAGTCTGCAGCCTGTCATGGCTGCACTAATGTTAAGTTACGCCTCTTCCTACCTGTTCCAGGTTTCACTGTCTCCCAACATTGGGAATGAAATCAAATCTTTAATGCATGGACCTTTAGGACTCATTCAACAGCCAAACTGCAGCAAGCTCTGACTGAAAATTACTCTCTTTTCAGATGTTGTTTAATGGGGATTATGTAATTTCTAAACTTGGGGTCCCCAAGATCTGTTATGTGTTTAAAAAGCAGCCTTCCCCCCCCCCAGAAAGGTTTCTATAGTGAGTCCATCTGTGAGAGCCAAAATTAAATTTTAAGTTTAATTACTGTGTGTTAGAGAGCCATGAAACAAAAATGCCTCTGATTTGCAAGCCCCTTGCCCAAGGACAGAGAGTTCCTAAAATGCTGGAGGCTATTGTTTATGGGAGATAACAAGCCACACGTTTTCACTCCCTTGAACAAGTTTGTTTGACCCATCTGTACTGGATGTGCTTGACCACATGTGGGTAAGAGGTTCACAAGCAGGAAATACACCAGGATGTGTATTTGCCTCTGATTGGATATAGGCCAGAGATACTTCAGGATGCCTGTTTGCCCNTGATTGGACCTGATGGGAAGTACTTAAGCTGCTGCAAAACTTAATTCAGGGCTATTTTCTGGAAACCAAGAGATGACTAGAGCCCATCTACAGGGCCAGTATTTAATTAAAGCTTGTTTCAAGTTTGGCTTTAAATTATGGTAGTGTTCTTATTCTCGACCAGTAGAATTAACACATCCAACTTGAACCAAAAAGTAAGACTCTGTCTAAAAAGAAAGAAAAAGATAAGAGGAAGGAAGGAAGAAAAGAAGGAGGAAGGGAGGGAAGGAAGGAGAGAGGGAGGGGGGAGGGAAGAGGGGAGGAGGGAGGGCAGGAGGAAAGAAGAGATAGGCAGGAGGTGAAGGGAGAGGAGAGGATAGGAGGGGAAGAGAAAGAAAAGAGCCTTCTGGGCTGTAACACAATTTCCCCAGGCAGTGGTGGTGATGGTTCAATGTCCCTGGTAAAGACACATCACAATACATACCTTGCAACACAAATCCTGCCTAGGATAAAGGCCACCAAACAACAAAGCACCAAGGAATAGAATGAAGAACTCTTCAAATACTCATCATGTGCATTCAGAAAGAGAACAGTCACCTTGCAGTGACAGTCACCACACAGCTTGCAGTGTGGCTGGCCCTTGAACCAGCCCAGCCCATCACTACAAGCTTTTAGAAATGCAGAATGCCACATCTCATTCTCAAAGTCCACATATTAACAANATTTCTGGGAGATTTAGGTCCTTATGAATGACACTACCCTAACTTGGTAAAAAACAAACAAACAAAAAGACAAAAACCACCTCATTCATTTCTTTCTTTAAAAAGCTCAGCAGCGCNGCTCCTACACCATCACTAATGCCTTAACGATGAGTGATCCTAACGTTCTGGACATTGTAGCGTTTTCAGAAAGGAAAACAAAGCCTCACCTCACCCTTACTCTCCAGAAAAGAAGACAGGAGAGCAAAGACGGGACACAGAGCATCCGGGGAAGTATGTGGAAAGATCTAAGCTTCCGAGAGAAGCTTCCAGAATCTGAGTGGTGCCAGGCAAGTTGGCACACGCCTTTAATCCCAGTACTCGGGAAGCAAAGGTAGGAAGGTCTCAGAGTTCAAGGCTAGCTTGGTCTACAAAACGAGTTCCAGGACAACCAGGGCTGTTATACAGAGAAACCCTGTCTTAAACAACAACAAAGAATCTGCGCGGTTTGTTTTGGTACCACTGTGATCTATTATGTGGTTAGTAAAAGTAGTGCAAATTTTATCTTTATCTTTTTCTTAGCTGTACACTCTTGGCAAAGACCATACTTAGTTTGTGAGAACATGGATTACTCGGATTCAGAGTGTTAGAAAAAAAAATAGTAATTAAACTTAGGAAATCCCTGTTGGAGATAAAATCGTGTGAGTTCAGAGAAACACTTCAGCGTCTTTGAAGAATAGCAGGATGAACTATTGATTCACTATAATTGTTTAATTTCCCCTCACCTGTGTGTGATGGAATTTAACAACACAAAAGAGCCCTTTTAAAGGAGGGCATTTTTTCTCTAGATGTAATAATAAACTGTTTGTTCCTGGTTCTAACACAGTCCACGTGGAAAAAGATGAACCACGGAAAGAGAGAACACAGATGATCTGAGGAAATCCAGTGTAGATGTTTCACAGCTGTAGCAATGTTTCTTTTGTTTATTTAAAATGTTTTCTTACATTTTATTTGTTTGCTTGTTTGTGTGTGTGTGTGTGCGTGGGCGGGGGGAGACTTGCACATTATCCAGCATGCCTCTGAAGGTCAGAAGACAGATAACATTGTGTCATTTAGTTCCTACTTCCCCAGTGGAATCAGGCGATCAAACTCACATGAAGCTTGGTGGCAAGTGCTCTCACCCCCGAGCCATCTTGTTGGCCTCTTCTATTTATTAATTTATTTATTTTAGATAGAGTCTCACTAGGTGGCCCTGGTTTGCCTGGAACTCATGAAGATCTCCCTGCCTGTGACTCCTGGATGCTGGGATTAAAGGCATGCACCAAGACANCTTTATTTGTGTATTTAATTATTGTGTGTATATGTATTATTTAGTTTTGCTGTTTTATATTTGATCACAAATATAAATTTCAGACAACCCATGCCCAGATAAGATTTTTTTGCATAGCATAATCCTAATACACTTAAGTACCCTACATAGTTTTGTCAAGTATGAGGTGAGACATCACCACAAAACAAGTAAAACTATTACCAGACACATACAGGTGTTAGGCACTTCCTTAAGTCAATTCAGACTTCTATGAGAGAATTAAATACGGGGTCGATGTTAAAACTGACACTTCCCTTCTCAGGTCTCAGGCCTCAGATGTTTAAGGATTAGCAGATCCGGTATCTAATTTTTGCTAAAATTCAGCCAAGGTTTAATCTTGGCGGATATCATTCAGAACTGAAAGAAAGTCCATAGTTCACCTAAAGACAACCCAGTGAACTTCTTTTATACCAATACTGCCATGAANGAGGTGGTGACAACCCCTCCCCAAGCACCTGACTGCTCTGAGTTGTGGACATGTTGTAGTAGCCAGACTAAGAAATGCTTCCCTAAATTTTCAGAAAACAATGTGTGTGTGTATGTGTGTGTGTGTGTGTGTAGTATATGTGTACAGTGTGTGGTGTGTGTATGTATAATATATGTGTATAGTATGTGTACAGTGTGTATATATATAGCATGTATATATAGTGTATGTGTATAGTGTGTGTATATGGTATGTGTATAGTGCATGTATAGCGTATGTTTAGTGTGTGTATGTAGTGTGTCTATGCATACTGTATGTATATAGTGTGTGTATAGTATGTGTATAATGTGTGTGCATAATGTGAAGTGTGTGTGTGTGTGTGTGTGTGTGTAGTGTGTATTTATCTGTGTGTGTGTGTTCTTTGTTCTTTGTTGTGTGGGTGTGCATGTTGAGACCAGAGCTTGACATCAGGAATCTTTCACTGACAACTCTCCACCTTTATTTTTTTATTGAGACAAAGACTCTCACTCAAGCCCATCTATGAGGCTAGACTGGCTAAGCAGTGAGCTTCAGGGCGCTGCCTGTCTGGGCCCCTCCTGCAACAGCATTGAGGATACAAGTTACTTCGCACTCTAGCTTTTTATGTAGGTCCTGTGGATCTGAACTCAGGTCTTCCATCCTATGCTGCAGGCAGTTTGCTGACTGAGCCATCCNCATTATCCGATTCTGGATCATTTTTCTCCCTCCACNTTCTGAAGGTGTCCTAAGTATCTCACTTTGAAGACCAATATCTGTGGTCATTGTCCCCAAGTTCTTGATACAATTCTGGATTCTCCCACCCCATCCAGACCCAGCAAATCTGGGTACCTGCGTGAAAGAGCACAGTTTCAAGGAAAAACATATAACACCAAGGAATAGCGTTACCCAAATCAGTTGTTCCCAAGATAAAGGAACAGGCTTGCTTAGTAATCTACTTCTCTTGGTGACAAAATTAACCCGATACTGAGTTCTGTCCAGGACTATCTAAAATCGGTCTGTAGGGCTAAAACCTGAAATTTTGCATTTTAAGGTGATTTTTGTGTAGAAGGCTGGTGGTTTCTAAGCCATTGCGGTCTATATAGTTGATGAGTGTGAAAGAATTTTGTCTTATTCTTCTTGAGATGCTATGTCCAACCTTCAGGATTCTTTAAGGCTCACGGTTTACATATGTTTCTTAATTTGTGTGTCCTGGGTCTGCACCAGCACAGTTGTTACCTGGCAGCTTTAGAAATACAGATTCTTAGACTCCTGCCTGAGAGACTAAATCAGAAACTAGGGGGTAGGGGCCAGCCACTGTATTTTAACAAGCTCTGGATGGAATTCTGATCCAAGTGTACATGGGAGACCACTGATTTGGGTCAAAGAATAAAAATGACTTCACTGTTCTTTGTCATCTTCGGTCTGGAAGAGATTTTATTTTTTAGAAACTGTATGTTTAAGAGCAAATTTAATGGCTGAGAAGATGTATTCTTGGCAGCGAACAAAGCAATCCATTTCCTCTCTGTGTTTCCCTTTTGTGTGCTGCAGATGTTGGCAGTAGTAGCGACATTATAAACATATGCAGTGGGAGAGCTTGAGACCAGAACTCAGGAAATCTTTTCAGGTTAAATTCTCTCCAATACTTCCTCTGGANGTCCTTGTGCCAGTTCGTGATTTCCAGGCACATGTTTTCCATTATACTGCTACTGGGTCACGACAGGCACTGCCACAGTTTGCTGTTGCCATGGCAACCACATCTTTTGGTCTGCAGAGAATAGTATACAGCTCAGAGGTATACATTTTCTTTTAGTAATGGAAATGTTGGCCCGCTGAAGGAACTGATTAGGCTGACAACTGTCCATTTGGTCTATCGGCAGTAAATTTGAAAGATCACATTTATTACACAAGCTCTATCTAGTGGGCAGTCACGTGTTTCCTCTGTTAATTTTTAGACAAATGAAGATCTGTTACTAAGAACATCATTCTTTACAAAGCCTATTTTTCCATGTAGATTCTAGAGAAACTCAGTCACAAATTTTTGTGATTTCTGTTTTCCATTTATTTGAATCCTATTTTCCTTTTAGCCATTTATACAGGAATGAAAGCAAGTATTAATTTGAAAGGCAATGATAATCTAATAAAACTGTAGACTTGAGGATAGTATATGTAGCGTCTAATTGTAATTTCACTGGGGAACTTGTTACCTGGGTATCATTAGATTCTACAAACACAAAAATGGTTACAGCAAAAATATTTTCAGAATTAAGTTCCTTTGAAAAAATGAACTAATTATCATTTCTAAATTAAATCAGACAAAAGGTTTTTTTCCCTCCTTTTCTACCAATGTATGTTCNTAGTTGGATAATTTTTCTTTCCAGTGTTATCCATAGACTGCTGAAATCATGCTCTGGTTGGTTTATATCCTATGTGGAGAATGAAAATCTTTCAGAGAGAGAGGTATTTTAAATTATGGTAATTACATACAGTACCAGGTCCCACGGAGCCTGAACCAAAGTCCTGTGATCATGTACTATGCTGTTTCTTTTACTACAACAATGATTGCAAAGAGGCTCGACTTCAGGTTCATATTCACAATGCTTTGGTATTTTTTGTACTGTAATAAATATTTTAAACAAGCAATCAGTCTTGCTATTATATTCTAAATGGCAATATTAACAATTATAATCCTGAAATTGCTTTATTTATTTACTTTGTTGTTGTTATCTTTGCATTGGAAACTATGACATTATTTGCACACTTTCTTTGCTAGTGGCTCTGAATCACAGACCTTGACGTTATTATGTATGGTACTTTGAATAGGTCTATCTTCTGGCTTGNTATTAGTGGCGTATGAATTTACTCTATTTTCTCATTGTAGATTGCCTGTTTGCTGAAATTCACTATTAATTCTTTGGTTTATTTTGTACCCTTCATAGTATCTAATACACACAGAGGTGCTCAATAAATCCTTATTATAATCTCTTGGAATAATTGATCTTACCCCTCTACATGTATGTACCAATACTGCATGTATAGCCTTAATGCTTGAAACATCCTTGCAGAGATTTAAGAAACATAAATAGTGCAATGGATGTGAGTCTGGTACTATTTTAAGTGTTCCTGAAATTTTAAAATATGATCAAATGACGTGTTCTTCTGTGATCTGAAAAGAGGCACATGGANGACACAAAAATGACAATGAAAATAAAATCCCTCAGCTACCTTTGTGACTTGTCCTTCTTCCCACCACACCACCTGGGAAACATGTGCCGTTCCAAAGCTTCCTTCCACTTCCTCGGAAGTTGAGGATCATATCTGTAAAGGAGGAAGACTTCTTCTCTGAGATGGATTTTTACATCTGTGAGCACGAAGCTGAGCATTCCCGGCCCCCTTCGTTCTGTGCTATCCATTTGATCTGCCAGCACTCGCTCGTATTCTGTGTTGGGAAAAGGNGAATCAGAATTTCAGAAATGGAAAGGACCTAAGAGTTCGTTAGACCACAGAGTAAGGAGTCTCATGCTCCGAGTGTCGGGCAACTCTGAGGAAAGTGGATGCTGACTGCTGACTAGAAACCATTGCTGTAGGCAATACAATGCCTCGTCAAAGAGGGCCATGAAGANGGTGCCTGCTCATTATCGTCA
This sequence comes from Neotoma lepida, assembly GCA_001675575.1. NCBI lineage: Eukaryota > Metazoa > Chordata > Mammalia > Rodentia > Cricetidae > Neotoma > Neotoma lepida. Next base: position 114,315 of record LZPO01066457.1, on the reverse strand, counting down.
TGGAAGAGTAAAGTCTGGCTCAGCCAACTCTGTCTAGAGGATCCAGAAGTGGATTTTAAATAAGGTACCCAAATTTTAAATATTGGTGACTTACATACACACA
>LZPO01066457.1:55154-72568 GCA_001675575.1 Neotoma lepida | reverse complement strand
CTTGTACAGCCACTTTGGAAATCAGTATGGCGGTTTCTTAGAAAACTGGGAATCGATCTTCCTCAAGACCCAGCTATCCCACTCTTGGGCATATACCCAAGGAATGCTCAATCATACCACAGGGACACATGCTCAACTATGTTCATAGCAGCATTATTCATAATGGCCAGAACCTGGATTACTATTCATTTATGACCCTCTCTCTATCTAATTATTTCTTTGACTTGGTAGAGGAATGATTACTTTTTTATCATAATTTTGTTTGCCAAAGAAGCCTATAAAGTGGTATGAAGTATCTGAATTATTCTGTTGAACTGTAGCAGGCAAGATTTCACCACTGTTATTAAGTAACTGGTAAATCTACACACACACATACACACACACACACACACACACACACGCACACACACACGCATGCACACATATCAGGATCTTGAATTCTTCCCAATTAGAGAAATATTAAAAACCTTTTAAGTTCTGCTTTCTATCCCCAGACACCTGTCTAATTTCTTCACCAGCATGCTCTTCTCAGGCCCTTTACACACAACTATTCCTTCATCCTGGACCACTCTTCCTCAAAGTCCCAGATGCCAACTCACCTCTTTGTCTATACTTCTTCATTGTGACACTCACCAACAAATAAAAATTGAATGTCCTTTAGATGGCCAAATTATGGTCCCTATATCCCTCAAGTGTTTGTTTTTCTCCCTAGCACTTACCTCCAAATGACATTATATATCTAATGTATATTTGTATATTGTTAGCTTGCCTTCCCCCTACACAATTAGCTCCCAGTAGGATGGACACCATCATATCATAGGAAGGAGTTTTTTTTTTTTAATACATTGCTTCTTTGTCATTGTCTATCATTTAAAACAATACCAGTGGGCCTACAGACATATTTTAGCAGGTAAGAATGCTTTCTGTTCTTGTAGAGGACCCAAAGCCAGTTCTTAGCTCCCATGTCTGGGAGCTCACAATTGCCTATAATTTTGGATTCAGGGAATCCAACATCCTCTTCTGGCGTCTGCAGGTACCTGCACTCACATGTTCATATCCAACACAGATGTGCATTCAGATACACAATTAAAAGTGAAATAAATCTTAAAAGCCTAACACTAAACTATAAAAAAATACAGTAACTGTTTTGTGAGTAAATAAATGCCTACTAAACAGAGAGACACAAATGACACTCAATTGGAAAAACAAGTAAATAAAAACCCAAAATGAGACTGTGGTGACCAGTACCAGTGTTAATGCTAGCAGGGGATGCGGAGGTAAGAGAAAGCCTTTGAATCAGAGCCATGTGCCAACTGGGAGAGTACAAACAGAGAGGAAGCCTGTAACCCACGGGACCTGGAGCAAAAATGTCCCATGGAATTTGTAGNCATCAAATTAAGGAACAACATCTGGTCAATAATGGCAGAAAGAGATGGGCCAGACCCCAAAGTAGACCTTTTAAAGATAAGTCCCTGAAGCTGGATTTCCTCCATACTACCAGAAGCCATGTCTTGAACTGCCATATTGAGGTTTGTCTTAAGAAGTCACTTACCCTTTGTAGCTCATGCTGCCAGGGTTTCTTGTGCTATTGGATTACTCAGCAACGCATGATTGGTTAAGGTATTGTGTTGATGGGGAAGACAAGATTTTGATACCCCAGGCAGCTAACCATCCAAGTCCCTGATGCTGACCATTCTTGTCTGCGTTCGTGAATCAGTGCAATGTGGGCTTCAAATTACAATGTAATTTGAAAACTGCTTCTTTAGTTTTATAAACAAAATCTATAAGTGATAAATGGATGTGGCGTATGAAGTCTAGTACTGTAAAGGACGCTTCTGGATATGTAAACAAGGCACTGGCCAGGTTATAGTAGGTTAAACTGTGAAAGCATTTAGCCAAAATGACTTAGCCCCGAGTAGGCATCTCTCACGCAGACCTGGAAGTGCAGTCTCTCATTTACCATATCACAGAACCCACCACCTACTGTCTACTTGTTTGAGAGGCTGTTTATTATTGCAGTTACGTATCATTTTCCCTTAGAAAAGGCATCTTTCTCGTTACAAATAGCACATAAAAGAGACAATGAAGAAGACTGCATGATTTTATCACAGCTGACCCTATTCCCTCCTGAAGGTCTGCCACTGTAGGCATTTGTGTTTACAACCTCTGATTACCTTTACTGGTTCTCTATAGATGCAGAGAAATTGTTACTCTCAGTGGTTTAATGATTCATCGAGCTTGACATTAACATTTTTTTTTTAAATTGTGAATTCACCTGCATCTGACTGACTCTCCCTGCCTATGTTGCCACAAAGAGCAAAGAAGTTTAAATTAATGCTTTATCCAGCAAAAAGATTTAGGGACTGTAGTCTGTCATGTGTAAAATCTATTCAGCTCTCCTTAGCACAGGCCTTGAATATTCCCTGTGGCTCAGCTGAATTGACTGGAAACATGATAAGGCATCTAAATTCTGCAGGTATTGCCATTCCTAGCAACCAATTTGATTTTTTGATGGACAAAGAGCCCCAGGAAAGTAGATGCCTTTGTACCTGAGAAAAAAGAAATCCCCAACAAGATAGACATACCCTCATCAGCATGCTCCCGGTATGACAGCCTGCAAGTGAGTGATCCATTTTGTTCTGAACTCTGGCTCTGTCAATGACAGTACACGGTTTACTAGAACAAATCAAATAAATGTATTTGACTTGCGTTCTGGCATTTGAAAACATGAAGCCATATTTCCTTATGCAGCATTCTCATTCCACATTCTNCATTTGAACTCTTCTTTACAGACACCATGGCCAGAATGAGAATGAAAAGTAAAAGAGAATTAGGGTGTAGTTTGCTCACAATGCTTTTCAATGTTACAGGAAGTGCNGTCTGTCTGTGTGGTTCAAAGCACCTGACCCAAGAAGACTCTAAGTCCTTGACTATGCAGTCGGTGGGCACAGATTTCAATGCTTGGCTCCCGTTCCCTCTGCAGGTCCATGTGACAGCTATGAGTGGAATTTTAAAGGGGATGTTCGAAGAAGCTGACAGCGCCTCACTCTACTCTTCTGTGCAGGAATCAGATGATGACGTTTTTAGCTGTGACAGTGCTGAGAGTCTTGATAGTGTCAGTCTGTCCACACCTGATCATTTACAAGTGAGTATCTGAAGCTGTATTTCATGTTTTCCTTTATCCATCATATTCGGATGGTTGGTTCTTGGGGGCTTCAGCTTACTTTACTGCCTTATATCTGCTTCCAAGTTCTTTATCACACAGATGTATCATTTTGTTTAATTAGTCCTCACGGTATGCATCCCCCCANCTCTCTAATGGAATGNGTCTAGAGAAGGCAGAATTTAGTCAGAGGTAAGCAGATAGCACCTGAAAGATCATTTCATCGTCAGCTTTCTGAAATAGGCTTTTGTTTGAGAAAGCGAATCAGTGGAGCCATTTGTAGCATCTAATACTGCAGTCGTGGTCAGCTGGTTGGGGAGTATTTGACATCCGAGTGCCATGTACTCACCTAGGCTAGATTTGTTTTTCTAATTTTGAGGATCAAACCCAGATTCTTGCACATGCTAGGCACATACTTTATCACTGAGGCACATCCTCAGAACAGAGAAAAGGGGAGAAGAAGGGAGTGGGGAAGAGGAGAGGGGGGAAAGAGAAGAAGGGAGGGGAGGGAAGGAGAGAGGAGAAAAGAGGGGAGGAGAGAGGAGAAAAGGCTGGTTAGATGGCTCAATAGGTAAGGTAAAGGCTCTTACCACTGTGCTTGATGAACTCGGTCAGATCATTGGGATTCACATGGTGGAAGAAGAGAACCCATACTTGAAAATTGTTCTCTGATCTCCACATACATGCCCACACACATATGTATACACATACAAATAAATATAATATAATAATAAAATGAANTTTAAAAAAAAAGCTATGCTGCTGTAAAATCCAGACTCCGTACGTTCTGAAATTCTATAGAGGCAAAACTCAGATGTGAGGCTAGGCTCATAAATTAGGGTAAAGATGGCTTTCTTCACATATTTACGTCTTCTAAGGAGATTAATATGAACNAAAAGAATATGTGCTGATTTATTATCCTANGCATTTTCTAGTTACATTCATTGTAAAAAGGTGCACATAACTGAAGTTTTGATAGAGGGGAACCTTTTTTTTTCTGTAATTCTGCTCATTCAAACCTAATCATTAAGGGAACCTGAGACTTGAGAACATGTTATTATTGTTGCTTGATTTCATTTTAGTTTTGTGGCACCCGTGCTTGAATCCAGAGCCATGTACATTTTGGACAGCTGCACTACAACTGAGCCATCTCCCAATCATCATAATTATTTCTTTAAAATTGTTATTATATTTATTAATCTTTCTTTCTTTCTTTCTTTCTTTCTTTCTTTCTTTCTTTCTCTCTCTCTCTCTCGTGTGTGTGTGTGTGTGTGTGTGTGTGTGTGTACAGCACATGCATGCAGTGCACATGGAAGCCAGAAGAGGGCATTGGANACAGCACATGTGTGGAGGTCAAAGGATAACTTGTAAGTCTCCATTATGGGAGTCCTAGGGGTTGAACTTGGGTCATCAGACTTGGTGGCAATGCCTTGACCTGCCGATGCCCATAATTATTTCCTGAAAGTGTTGCTACACTAAGCATATCAACAAAGCCTTTAAAGGATGCCCTACTTGGCTTTCTATTGCTCTCTCTCTCTCTCTTTTTTTGGTTTTTTTTAGACAGGGTTTCTCTGTGTAGTTTTGGTGCCTGTCCTGGATCTCACTCGGTAGCAGGCTGGCCTCGAACTCACAGAGATCCACCTGGCTCTGCCTCCCGAGTGCTGGGATTAAAGGCGTGTGCCACCACCGCCTGGCTGGCTTTCTATGAAGAAAGCCATAACCAAAACCGACTTGGGGAGAAAAGGGTTTATTTCAGCTTGTGGTTATATTCTATCAAGAAAGTAAGCCAGGGCAGGAACTCAAGGCAGAATCCTGGAAGCAGGGAGTGAAGCAGAGGCCATCAAGGGATGTTGCTAATTGGCTTACTCGCCATGGCTCATTCAGTCTGCTTTTTTATACAACCCAAGACCACCTGCCTAGAGGTAGAATCACCCACAATGGGTTGGACCCTTCCACATCAATCATGAAACAAGAAAATGTCCCTGTCGGCTTGTCTACTGACCAATCTGATGGGAATATTTTCTCAATCGAGGTTCTTTCTTCACATACGACTCTAGCTTGTATCTAGTTGACAGAAAAGGCTAATGTAACAATGAGGTAAACTTCANTTAAGGTTTACTTTTTATGGTGAATAATGTCTACCATTTAATAAGTAAAAGTAAAAATTATTCAAACAAAGTAATGGAATGTTATTTTTACATAGAGTTTTCTACTTTTCCTATTCTTTATTTCTAGGGAATTTTATATTCAGAGATTTTTTAAAACTCACTGAAACATCCTCAAAAGTCTTACTAACATTTGTACAAATCTTTCTGTGAACCCTAAAATTCCATTNTTGTGCCTTTTCCTTCTCACTCAAGATTTAAGAATTTTATTTGGTACTTGGGCATATTCCATCATTACTAGAAGAATTTAGAATGCAAAACAGATCAAGTTTTATAAGACATTTTAGGCTTTGTNTGATTTATCTCTTGACTAATGCAGAACTTTTTAATAGAACTGGAAACAAGTGCAAAAAGTGAGTACAAGATTCACAAGCCCTTGAGAAGAGAGAGGATAGCCACAGTTTGGAAGTAAGATTGTTTAGTGATGCACAATTATTTTGTGTCCAGACAAAGTATTTGAGGGGAATATGCTTTGAGGTCTGTTTCCTGTTTTTTCACACCTTCCTCTAGGCGGCTGTACCCTTGAGAAAGGCCAGGACACCGGCTTTATGTCTTGCTATGACCCTCAATGCCTAGAATGACACAGAACATTTGATGATGTTTAAATTTCTTTATTGAACAAACAGATTCACTCTGATAAGTTCTTTCATTCATTTTTGATGTAGTACTAGAGTTTGATCTCAGGCTTTGTACATATTTGACAAGTGCTCTCCCACTGAGTTACACTCCCTGCCACAATTCAAAATTCTCAAGTGCTATAAGAATGAGTCAAAATACATTGTGTAGAATTCCAAAGAATTAATACAATTAAAAACAAACAAACAAACAAACAAAAACGATGCATCTNCTGTAGGCTCACATCCTTTAAAAAGCAGTAGTCCACATTAAACGCAAGACTATGGGGAACACTCTAACTGTACCCCCTCTCTGCTTGGAGAGTCACCTTTTCAAGCTGGGAGAAACAAGACGCATTTCTCAATCATTTTCCCTTTAGTCACTCCTGAAAAGCATCCTTGTCTAAGAAGTTGTTTCCCCAAAGAAGCCCCTAATCTAATAGTACAGAGTAGAGAAGAGCAAGTACCACACCTCTGTGATTTTCTTTTTTTCTTAAGCTCCAGTATTTTTTCAACATCCTTGGTATCCGTGCATCTCCTAAAGTCACAAATTGGTTCTCGCCTAGAAAAATCAATCTCAAGACTTCTCTATGCAAGATGTCAATTGATTTCTGCGGCTTGTGAGCCCACAAAGTACCTGTAAGGTTCATTTAAGCATCATCAGGTCTTACAGATGTGGTTCAAGAAGCATTCNGGATGAAAGGGACNTTCTGGCACTTTAGGGAAGGTTAGAGAAAGTGCAGGTACAGCAGTTGATCTGAACATTTGAACAGTTTCCTGGAAGAATAAAAGTAACAGCCGGGAGTTTCTTAAGAAACTATTTTGATATGTGGTAACTACTCCATCACCTCCTATCCCTGCAGCCTGTAGAGGAGACTCAAGCCCATTGTAGTCAAAGAAGCCTTAGGTTGTAAATCTTTCTTTTTGGGTGGTGGTGGTTTTTGTTTTGTTTTGTCCTGTCCACTGCCCCCTCATCCCTGTTGTCGTGTGTCCCATGTCCCGTCTGTCCGTGTCGTGTCGTGTGTCGTTGTGTCCGTGTCCGTCGTGTCATCCGTGTGTGTGTGTGTGTGTGTGTGTGTGTGTGTGTGTGTGTGTGTCCCCGTCCTCAGCAGAGGGGATGAACTTGTCTTGGTGACTTTTTCAGTGTGGAGGGGAATATCTGCTGATTCTCCTTTGCAAGTGAATGTTGATATTTATCATTTGGTAACTTGTAACTGAGAACTGTGAGTGGGGCCCCACCAGGAGGTGGACGAAGAGGAGCTGGCAGATACAATATGTTGAAGACTTTCTGTCACTGTGGGCTGCTCTCAGTCTAGTCTCAAATGCAAAACCTTATTAATTAGTCTGTGAAGTTGGGAAAAGAGAAGAAAACCCACATCCCTTTCTTTAAGAGGACCTGATGTTTGGTGCAGGCTAAGACAAAAGACATCAATAGTGCCGAATCTCTTTTTTTGACTCCAAGAACTTTAGCAGTGCCTTTGAGAGCAACTAGGCTGACTCTCGCTCTACAGCTGTGGAGGCCAAGACCACCAGAGGACGTGAGAAAAATAAAAATGTGANCAGAGCTGTGGCAGAGTACTTAAATGTCCACCCACAGACTCTGCCTTTCCACCCAACCCTGTAGCGCCATGGTTTACATACGTGACTGACTGCTAAGTACGGAGAACCAACTCATTGAGTGAGTGACATGGCTGCTGCTTTTCTGCCAACTTCTCTTAGATGTAGAATGATTCTGTCTTTTGGCAAAAGCAAGTGAGTCAAAAAATGGTAGGCCGAGAATTGAAGCTAAGTGCGAAATGACAGTTTGCTTCTTCTCCTTTCTGCTAGGAAGCGACAGGGCAGGCTTTCCTCGTGTGTCACTGACATTGATGGAAATATCTCAGAGCAAACATGTTTTACATTTACATGAAAGAAATTGGTTTGTCCTTGTGACATAATGCTTCTCATGATAATGATGGAAATGTTGCCATGAAAAGTGGTGAGCTGAAGTACTCAGAGGGAATCTTAAACAGTAGCTAGCAAATCCAGGGTTATATAACTGCCTCAATAGATAACAATCTTCATACATTTCAGTTTTGTCCTAGATGGNAATTGGGCATGTTGGACTCCCTGGCAACAGATAATATCTGTCTGTCTCTTCAACTCCAGGGCATAGCTTTACTCATTTCTCAATTCAGGCCTTCAGACGCTCACTGCCCTCCCATTTCAGTTGAGCTCCCTTGGTCACAACTTGCCATTAAGTGGAGTACAAAATTTGCTTTTATATTTGTTTGTTTTGAACCTTGACAAATCATCGAAATTCAGCATTGAACCTAAAAGCATAGTCAGACCAAATTTCCAATAAAATTTGATGTGTCTGCAACAGGAAATCTAGAATAACAATACTATGGCTTTAATTCTGTTAGCTGCCGGTGAAAAAGTAAACATAAGACCAGTCCTGTGGTGTGGATGATACTGTCTCTCACCTGAATTGAAGGATAAGGCTCTATTAGCATGAAATCTGAGATATTTAATAGAAAAATCTTCCACTTTCTACATCTATTATTTACTCAGGATGTTTATAGGTGGATTGATTTTGTAACTATTTCATTCAGAGAAGAATTAAAGTCATTATTAAATATTAATGATACCATCTTCACATTAGTGATCGAAACATTTTCTCTGACAGGATAATCTATTTACAAATAAATCTTAGAATGTTTACATTTTATTAACATCTCAATAGAGAGTCATATCTGTCATTGGTGAGGGGACAGAGATAGCATGCCGTCACTCTTAGTAGCCCTAGGAGTTCCCTTAATTTTTTAGGGACTTCTACCAAAACCAAACTGAAATTTGTAGCCGATTGGAAACAGGAGTGTTATTAAAGATAATTTTAATGCAGACTTTCAGCAGAAGGGTTAAGAGAAAGACACATCCAAGTGTGGGAATTGGCCCCTCAGGGAAAGTCACAATTAACTGTCTTAAATTAGCCATATATACATTTGTGTATATGTGTGTCTAAAGTTACATTTCAAAAAGTAGCTAAGAAACCATTCTCCCCTTTCCTTTCTCTTTAATAAGTGAGATGATTGGAAAGCTGGGGAGATGCCTTGGGTGGAATTCTAATCTCACAATACTAGAAGCGGGAGGATTAAACGAAGGCTTTAGTACATGTCCTTTTCCTGTAAGTGGGCTTTCTGGTGCGATTCCTAGAAAAGTGCACGTATACACCTGGGAATGGAGAGAGGTTTCAGTAATTGACACACATGCTAGAATTCTTGCTTCTCTACCGGCGAGAGGTTCCAGCTGGAATCCTGGGTGAAGGGCTTTTTTCCATTCTGTGTCCCATAGTCTCCCCATTTTTNCTTCTATTTAGCCTCAATCTGAGTGGCCACAGCACTGAATGACCGGTTGCCCAACTGAAGACTATGGTGGCTTCTAAATGGATCCAAATAAAGTGAGGTGATTAAAATTCTGATATCCATCTTCCCAGAGCCCCAGTCTTCTGGGTTTGGTTTGAAAACCGGGGGACACTCACTAGCTTTGCCCTGCTGCTTACAATGACGCTGCTGGTGGCATCAGTGCCTGAGGCAAAAGTCCTAGGGATTCTCTAAGGACTTGACAATTTATTGCATAGATCAAGCTTTCTGATGGTTTTGACAGCTCAGGGAGGTACATCTGTGTGATGTGAATACCGAGAAGAATTACATAGAAACGCTCAAAGTCATTTGGGGCAATTTCATTTTTTTAAAATTGTCCAGTTAAAAGTGTAGTTTGTAAAAGTAACAAAGAAAGAGCAATCATAAGCATAGCAAAAACTAAACAAAAGACCAATATGTAAAAACGTNCAAAGGCATTCACTTCCTTTTAATGATGTTTAATTCTCAATAAGAAAGTGTTTCAAGTGAGCTAAAATGGCAGTAAGTTCAGTTGCATTTGATTTTGTTTTTTATTGCAAACACAGTAATGAAGTACTAGCAAAGATTTATCTATATAGTTGGNAATTCTAAGAATTTNGATGGAAGTTTATTAAATGATTCAAATAAGTCAACTATTAACTGTTACTTGAAGATTATTTTTTTGGAGACTTTAATGAGTAATCACCAAATAACATTAGCAAAAATACTCTTCCTCAAAACAGAAATTACTAAATTAAAAAACAAAAAAGGAAGACAAAACCAAAACAAACAGCACCACCACCACCACCACCACACTAAACCCTAACTGCCAACAATTCTCAAAGCTCCATGAAGGCTGGTGAAGAAAACTAGGCAGGATGTTAGCTAACTCACTAGATACTTGTGCTTCGAGCCCTATGGCTTGGAGCAAGGCCGAGGTGTTTCTTGGTTGGGTTCATTTGTTGTGGGTCCTGTTCCTTGTCACACAGGGAGACCTCAGGTGCAAGGATTATATTATATTTTCTTCCATGATTAGGAGATAATGTTGCTAGAAACACTATGAGGTAAAGATATGTGTATTCATTTTAAATCATCTTTGTAAAGTTGCTCTTAAATAAAGAAATATTTATATTTCATTTGAAATTTAGTATCGGCAATTGCTACATTTTAAGAGGTATATGTATTGTAAGGTTTGATATCAGAATTTGACATTAATTCTATTTTTAAGATTCTTTGTTTGGAAGAAATAGTAAAAGTAAAATTTAAACATGGGTCATATTCCCAATGAAGTTAGTCCTGATTTCTACAAATCAGGTCCATTAATTTCTTTCTCTCTTCCTTTCCTTCTTTTATTGATCCTGTGTCAGGCCTGATTTTCTGCATTTGTTGTTTCTATGGCAACTCTTATTTCGGTTTGCAGATTAGTAGAGATTTCAGATTATTTATATTTTCAGATATATATTTCAAAAATACTTACCAAATTTCATACTGATTTACTTAAAAATAGAGATGTGGAAATAATTTTAGCTTTACAGATTATTTTTAAAATATTTTTTGTAAGAAAAACTATATACAACCTAGATGCCTTGCAATTAGTTAGATAATTTCTGGGAAACTGATAAAATTGATTGCCATGTGGATGACAAGACCAGTGAAATAAATATATCAATTGGTATAAAATGTATCACATTGCTAAACACATATGTTAAAATATTTGCTTCCACTGGGTTTGTGTGTGTGTGTGTGTGTGTGTGTGTGTGTGTGTGTGTGTGAATTTTGTATTTGCAATATGAAGAAAAGTAAATGTATTTTCTGAGCTTTTTCTCTGGGTGTTGGAATTATGAGTGATTTATGCTATCATATCATTATCTGTCTGTCTATCTATGTATCTCTCTATCTCTCATCTATCTATCTATCTATCTATCTATCTATCTATCTATCTATCTATCTATCTATCATCTTCTCTTCTCTATCATACAGTTTTTTTCCCAACAAGAAACCTCTGTTCATGTATTGTAGCTTCTTCTTTTTGAAAAGATTTATTCATTTTAATTTATATGTGAGTATTTTTGCCTGCATGTATGTATATGCATGGCTGGTGCCTGTGGAGACCAGAANAGGATATTGGATCCCCTGGAGAGTCACAGGTGGTTGTAAACCATATNGGTGCTTAGAATCAAACCCAGGTCCTGTGTAAGAGCAGCAAGTGTTCTTAATCACTGAGCCACATTTCTACTCCTGGAGCCACTCTCTAGAATGCATCACTTATCACCGCTGTTATGACATGTTCATATTTAAATCTTAGAGCAAACCTTTAATGATTGACACAAAACTTGACCAATTTACATACCCATTTTTGACATGGGAGTGTTTATGTCTAAAAGTGTTTATGGTACCTTGCCCTAACTGACTTGGAATATAGACATTTGTGTACACATGTATGTTTGTGGCAGATTAGTTTTTATAATGTCTTTCCATACCAAAAAATTAGTACTGTGTATATCTAACTTATTTTATGCAGAGTGGAATTTCATACTTTTTTATAGTGTTTATTAAGATTTAAAAGTGTTTTGTTTTTATTTTCAGGTGTACTTTCCAATAGGTTATTTTTAGTATGAAGAAAGGTATAGTTTTTGTGTGTTTNTTTTATTTACTTTTTAGGTCAAGTGATTTCCATGGGACACCCTTAAATTTGGCCATAGATTGCTTTCTCTGTATTAAAGATGCATCCTTTCGTTCAGAGTTTTAACTTAACAAACAATATTAAACCTCATCAAATTCTCTATCAGTACATCTGACCATTTTGTCTTAACCTGTTAATATGATGAACTGAAATATTTTTCCAATATAAAACTGCTATTATCTTTTATTTTTTTATCTAAAATAATATTTTAACCTTGCATAAATCCAATTTGACATAGCAATATATGTGCATTTAAACTGATTTTGAAATGTTCAATTTAAAAAAAATTAATGTACATATTAATTTAATTTTGTGTGCATGTGTATAGATGCAGAGAATCATTCTGAAAAAACTACAGCTTTCAACTACTGCATTATATACAGTAGAGAAAAAGTTAAGGNACTACAGCNTGGCAAGAGTGCAACAATAAACAGTAAAATGTNTTGAGAGATCTGGAGATCGTGAGTTCGTTCTTCAAACAGAATGAGCAAGAACTNACTCTCACTCAAAATTAACAAAAATGACTATCCAATTTCGGTTTCCAAGGATTTCTATTCTATTAAGCAAATTTATTCACATTTTGCCCTGTGACTTTTACTACTGACAGTGATATAAAGAAAGTCCAGTGTTACTGGCAAGGCAGAGATGCGGTGTTCGGGTGGGTAGAGGGATGTAGTGCTCCTTAGGCCCCCTCACATGCTTTTGCAAGTGGGTTCGGTGAGAAATCATCTGTTAAGTTTATTTCCCCAGACTCTCNTTATTTGTCCTGGAGGTAGGGTGCGGAGGGACAGCACAGCCTTGCTCTGCTGGGCATCTTTCACTCTGTAGCTGCAGACAAGCTTTAGACTTAGACTCACATCCATGTCTTTCTGATCATTTTGGCTTTTGATGCCTCCATCAAGTGTGTATGTGTATTCTTTCTGAAGTCTGATTAAGAGATACACGTCAGAGAATACAAGTGGCTCTCCTGTGTAAAAGACAGGGAGAAATTACCTTTCTAGACTCTGTTTCTTTTCCTTCTTTATCTTTTTAACTTAAATAACCTATTNAAGATGAAAGAGAAAGTATTATGGTCAGTGACAACCTGCCCACATAATCNTATTAACTTGCCTTCTCTCNTTTGCAATATATAACTAAGTCCATTAGTTTCATTTCTTCTGATGTTTGTCCCAGCACCTCCTTATTCAGAGTTAATAGTCAGGTTAATATCGACTTTACACTGAAAGTGGCAAAGGCCTTGTACAATCTAAATGTAAAAGAGGTGTCTTAGTGTGTATAACAGAGAATGACAGAGATAAGATCCATCAGGCAAAAATGGACTTGGGGTTGGTACTTCCTTCTCCACCGTAACATGGCTGTCTTCTGTNTGGGGAACTGGGTTTTCTTCAATGACACGTGGAACTATAGGCTTCCCAGTTCACCTGTGGAAGATTCAGCCTGCACATGCACATATACAGCCACCTAGCACCAAGTTCTTTCTCTTACTGTTTGATAATTTATACATACATACATATATATTATGCTTTGATCAAATCCACCTCCAATTCCCTTCTCTCTAGTTTCTCCCAACTCCACACTTTTCCCTCCCAACAGTACCAGCTATTTAAAAAGCAGACTGAGTCCATTTAGTGCCACCTGCATGTGTGTGGGTGTAGGGCACGCTCCCGGGAGCATGAGTAGCCTCTCAGGGGCTTCATCCTGAAGAAAATGGGCTCTCCATTCCCCAGCAGCTCTCAGTTGCCAACAGTTCTTCAGCTGTTGTGGGACTCCATGAGTCTTTCCCCCTCCTCCCAGCCCACCATCCATGCTGGTACTTGGGGCTGGCTTGATCTTATGCAGACCTTGTGCATGCAGTCATAGCTGCTGTGAGTTCAGGTGTTTAGCTCCAAGTCCTTCCACCCNTGGCCCCAGGTGTATNGGTCTTGAGAATTATTGTAANGTGTCAGCAATGCACCNCCTTTGTGCTCATAGCTAAACTTTGCTCTTTCTCTGTAAATTACATTTTTCTACTTCTGTTGCTATCAGCTTACTGGTTAACCATGCCAACTGGGTTCAGTAAATAAGAGGCATTTGTAAGACAATGGGGGCAGGGAGAAAGGGATAGTCACAGTGGCCCTAGCCTCATAGGGCAATTTCTGCACAGGTCTGTTTCCTATCCAGCAGTACCAGGCAACTTACAGGACCCCTTGCTCCTTTATGCCCCAGCCTAAGGGATGATGACCTCATCTGCCCTTTGTTGCTAACTTGTGAGTTTCTTAGCTTTCCCTGTTTGCTCNTCATCTCAACTCTATAAAAGTTTGTAACTAGCTCAATGTATATACTTCTTTCTGTTTTGTTACTTCTTAGATTCTGTTTTCTGAAATGAACCTGAGAGAGGATTCTAGTATAGTCTAGGCATCCTTCACTGATTCACTCATTATGAACAAAAGATGAAGAAAACCATGGCTATCATGATAGTAATTCCTTTTGAGATCATTGTAAATAAGCATGATGGTCTAAACATTTATAACACGTGTTCTGTCTTTTTTTTTTACTTTTACTTTTAATAAGAGATGTGCTGTATGAAGATTTTGTTATAAGTCACATATTTTAGATGTCTTTTTAGCTTCACTACAAACTGTAAAAATAGGTCATATATTCATTTACTAGATGGAGAAATTGATGTCAAGTAGTTTGTCCAAAGTCACCAAGGTGAGAAATAAATATGTCAACAGCAGTTCTTTTGTTACTCTAGAGCTAAGGACTGTCTATTAAATTATTATAGCAATAATATTTGATTCTTCAATCTGAGTTTCTGCAATTCTGTTTTTTTTGTTTGTTTGTTTGTTTTTGTTTTGTTTTGTTTTTCGAGATAGAGTTTCTCTGTGTAACAGTCCTGGCTGTCCTGGAACTTGCTTTGTAGACCAGGCTGGCCTTGAACTCAGAGATCCGCCTGCCTCTGCCTCCCCAGTGCTGGGATTAAAGGCGTGCGCCACCACTGCCAAACACCTGAAATTCTATTTTTAAAAAATTTTCATTCAAGATTTATTCATTGTTTACCTCATGGCAAAACCATTTTATTATGAAGTCTCCTTATAAACAGGCTTCTGCAATGAAACTCCGTATGTGATATCCAGAATGGATCCTTCTTTACACTTTATACTTGACAAACATGCTCCAGTGTGTCACAAGCATGTGAATCTGAGACCAGACAAACTACATAATTACACGTACCATTTCTGCTTCCTACACCATGCAATGTTCTTCGAGTGAAAACTAANTATGTAAACTTCTATTAGTTCTGGGAATATTCTACACAGAGAGGGGATATTTGAATAATTCTTACACTTTATTTTGACAGAAAAGATGAGGACATATTCTTATTTGAAAGTCTGTTATTTATTCTTTTCTTTTTTTCTTTTTTGAGACAAGGTCTCAAGGTCTCACTATGTAGCTCTGGCTATCCTGGAACCCAATATGTACACAATGCTGGCCTCCAATTCANAGAGATCCACCTGATTCTGTGAGTGCTGGGATTAAAGATGTGTGCCACCACACCCAGCTTTCTATTTTTTGAAAATAATTTTCTTTTCTATTATTTTTATTGAAAATGATTTTTCATACAATATATTTTGATTACATTTTCCTCTCTCATAAATCCTCACAGACCCTCCCTTCCCACCCGAATCCACTTCCTTTCTTTCTCCCTCTCATTAGAAAACAAACATATTGATATATGCAGAAATCNCATAAAAACACAAAACTGGAAACCATAATACATATGCAAATTACTGATAAGGTATGAAAAAAAATGCCCTGCAAAGCATTATGACACTAAGAATCTCCAGAAAATTCTACTGAGTTCATTTTGTGTTCCTCATCTACTCCTGGGCGTGAGGCCTGCCCTTAAGAGTGGTTTGTATACCCAGTGAGATCCCATTGGAGAAAACCAGTTTTTCCTTTACAAGTGGTTATCAATTGGAGATAGCTTCTGGGTTAAGGATGTGGATTGTGCCCACTTCCCCTCTCAGTGCAGGGACCCCATCTGGCTTAGACCTGCGGCAGGCCCTGTGCATGCTGCCACAGCCTCTGGGTTTGTATGTGATTCAGTCCTACAGTGTTTAGAACACCTTATTTCCTTGGTGTCCTTATTTTTAATTCTGTTTATCTATGCGTGGTCATGTTCAATTCGTTCAGTGTCTATGGGAACCAGAGGAGGGCGCCAGAATCCCCTGGAGCTGTAGTTGTAGATAGTTGTGAGCTGCTGGATATTGACACTGGGAACTGAACTCAGATTCTCTGCAAAAGCAGTACACATTGCTAACTGCTGAGACATCCCTTCAGCCTTTAGTCCTCATCTCGAAAGAGAATAAAGGTTGTCAAGGTTGCCCTAGCCATCAGTTAAGACCTTATTTGGGCATTCATACTCTCTAGACTAAGTTATGCATGGCATAAAATGTTCATCGTAGCAATAGTCAGGTACCTAAGTGTAGCAAGTCTTTCTTTGTACTACTAGCTCCCAAATAATGACATGGAGACGTCTTATTAATTATGAAAGCTCAGCTTATAGCTTAAGCTTTTTCCTAACTGGCTCTTATCACTTAAATTAACCAATTTCTATTAATCTATATTCTACTATGTACTGCCCATCCTACTTCNTCCTGGCATCTCCTCTGTGTGCTTAGATTCATCCCCAGTTCCTCTCTATGCTCATAAGTCCCACCTATTTTCCCTGCCTATCTATTGGCCATTTAGCTTTTTATTACACCAATCACAGCAAAACACCTTTTAGTGTACAAAAATCCCAAAACATCTGAGGCTGATGAATTAATTAGAAGCTGAGCCAGCAAACACTGAAGAACTCTGAGTTTCATTCATGCCAGCGGACATTGCAGATCCATTTTTAGAATTTATTTCTATTTTCTATAGTTGGGCAAGAAAGTATACTGACACGGTGTTCAATTTAGGTGTTTTCTGAAGACCATCTGTAAGAACTTACACATTTCCTGGAAGCCTTATCAATTTTAGCAGCAATTTGCCATTTTCTTTGTGAGTTTAAGGAACCCTAATATCAACTTTAAAAACCCAAAGTATTTTTAAAAATAGACTGAAATATTGTGGACACTTTGTTATGGTTTGTTTATGTGTTTATAAGTAGTTCAGAGCTTTAAAATTGATTGNTTTGATACAGACACATTTTTATTTATCTTCATATTGTAGAAATTGCTTAATCTTTCTTAATTTTTCTCTGTTTCCCCTGTAGGTAACTCTTCCACAGTCTGCTTTATAACCTTTCAAGTTTTAATCTAAATAGACATAAATCCCATGAAAGCATTTTGTGAAATCATGAACCATACACATTCTTCTGAAAACTGTTTTTCTCACTCTATAGCACTTCATGGAATTTCCCAGTGTTATTAATCCTAGTTT